>JAEIIG010026969.1:0-10207 GCA_018904695.1 Drosophila parvula
ATTTTCTCTCAGTGCCCCAACTGATCGCAACTGTGGCGCGCGTTTTTAACAGCGTTGGCGATTTTTATGGCGTTTTAATCGCGAGAGTGGCGCGCGCGGCTAGAAATTTATTTTCGCCGCGGCCATGGAGCTTCCACTCCTCTCTCTCTCTCTCTCTCTCACTGGCTTGCTCTGGGCTAACAGCGGCGCCCCCAAATACGCCAACCCCCCGCCGCTGTTATTTTTAGTTACATGCCGCCGCCGCCACTGTTGCCGACGGCAGCGATTGGCGCGTGGGCGTCTCTGCCGCTGTTAAAGTCGCGCCGTCGCTGTTATTTCCGCTAACAGCGGTGATCGGTTGTGATCTGCAAAACGGTGATCTCCGGGGGTTCTTCTTGGGTACTCGAGGCAGTCCGCCTGAGGCGGTATAGGCGGGGGAAGGGGGTTGGTGCCGCACTGGGGGATCTGGCGCTGTCTAAATTTAGACGCAATTAGCAATGCGCACATTTCGACTATAAATTTTTGCCACAGTTTATTTTAGACGCTGCATGTGATCGCCAAAGGCAACAACAATTGGGCATCAAATTGGGCGTTGAGCGCGCAAACAACTGCTGTCTCGGTGTGTATCCGTGAGATACATCCACACCTTTGGCTGTTTTTGGCCAGCGAGCATGATGTAAAGCGCCGCCAACGTTTTCCGATGTTTCTGTTTTTTTGTTTATTTTGTTTATTTTCTCTCGCTGTATTTCGTTGCAATTAAATTGGCATGCACAAGTGCTGCCACCGACGCCTCTGCCGCGCCGCCTCTACCTCTGCCTCCGTCTCCATCTCCCTCTCCGTCTCGGGCAGCGTCGCTGACCGCGGGCGGCCGCCTTTTGATCGGCTGCCAAATTGTAATTGGAACGCGAAGGTGTTGTCGACGTCCGCGACTGCTGCCGCCTCAACGTTCCGAGCCGGGGCATGTGTTCTCGGTTATGGCAACCTTCCACGGCGACCACAAAACGCATAACATTAGACAGCCATCAAAAGTGTTCGACATTCCTTGGGGTCTTGTGGATTTGCGAGTCGTTAAACCCCAAATATCTGCGAAATGTCTTGATTGATTTGCCTAAATGGGCTCTGAAATAGTTGGTGTACGGAATTAGTTCGAGAAAGTCCTTGGAACTTAAACCAGAATGTGTTAGTCAGCAAGGATTCTTTGTTCGTTTCAAAGAGGAAAGTCCAAACAGCTTAATTTCGATCTCCGTTTTATAATAATAATAATCTTCTTAAAGACACTGCCTTTTTCTATCTTTAAGCTTAATTTTTAAGCACTTCGTGGACACCTAGGAAGCCCCAAGACAAACCTAATTTATAGTTATTCAACAGCTTCCATATCTTTCAAGATCTTGCTCCGAAAACCTCAAATAATTAAAGCCCCATTTCCACCTAAAGAGGCTCAGTTGTCAGAACTGTTTCCCCCAAGAATGTGGTCAGTTATGAATGGTTATTTTTCTATTGCCGACGCCTGGCTGAAGCCTAATGTTTTCCCTGTAGCAGCGTGTAATTACACACAGCCTTTGATTAATCATTCCTCAAAACTCGACATAAAAACGACTAAAAACCGAAACGTGAATACCCGACGCTGCACGTAGACGCCATCAAGCTGAATCTAAGCGTCGCCCGGCGCACGTGTGATCCACGCAGCCTTGTTCCGTTCCGCCCCGTGCTACATATAGTAATTTCCATTATCATTTCCATTTCATTTCGTGGCGCTGCGACTGCGACAGCGGCTGCGATCGATCAAAAACCAAAGGGCAACGGCGACCTTCACTTAATTGCTGATCCAGTGGGGCAGGAGGAGGAATAGTAGCAGCGGCACCGTCGTCAGCCACCCACTTCCGCCTGGCGTGCGCACAGCCCCCAACAAGCAACCTTGTGATCTTGTTTACTGTTTAGCGACCCCCGAACCCGAACCGAGCAGATAAAACACCGTTCGCGCTGCTCGGGATGGTGGCGTCATATCGCCGCTGCTATTTTCACCTTCTATGGGACGTCGTCGTCGGCGTCGTCGCGTTGGCCGTTTGGCATGAATCAGCACTAGTTTAACCATCGGCCAGTACCGCGGCACAGCCTCTTGTGAATCCCTCGAATTCGTATGTATTCGCTCTGGCCGGTCCGATCCGATCGATCGGCGGGGGTTTCGCAGTGTGTGATTTTCAGAAAGGAAGAAACGCCCGTTGGCTGGGGCCTCGGGGGCGTATGAGTAACGCGGGGCTAGGTACACACACCAAGGCGCGCAGGTAGCAAAGACACACAACACACACACACTCACTCCTAGGTAGCCGTGCCGCCTGTGTATTGGTGCTGCGGTCGTGTGGCGCACACTCGCGCTCGCGTCTCGCAACGGCGATTTAGCCCACGAACCTGTCGATCAATCGTCAGTCGTCCGCCGAGAGCCCAGCGATAAGGTAGTTCCGCTCCGCTCTGCAGCACCCCTACACACACATACATACCCGTGAAACACACACACACACAAAAGAAACTCTCACGAACCGAGCCGAGGCGACGCACGATCGATCTTCGTATCGCGCCGAGTCTTACTTTTAATCGCCGTGCAGCCAGAACCTGCCGCTCATTCGCCTGTCGTGACTCGTAGCGTGCGGTTCCCACTCGCTCCGCAAATAAATCGAAAGTCCAACCCAAGCCCAGAGAATCCCACAAAAATTTACGTGCTTCTCTGCGACGCTGCGCGAAAGTGAAAACTAAGTGAACTTGAAAATTGCAAGCAGAAAAGAAAAACTCACAGCTAGCAAATATATAAATATAAAATACACAAGACAGTGAACCCACTAAGAGAGCGCAGCAAATTCGCATTTGCTGCCCAAGTGAAACCAGACAAACTGTGCCTCAAACTCAACAAAGAATATCTAACCGAAATGGTTACCGGCGTTACCAACATGACCGCCAACGTCCTGGGCACCGCCGTGGTGCCCGCCCAGCTCAAGGAAACTCCGCTCAAAAGTGACCGTCGGGTAAGTGTCTTCCCCAGCCCAAAAAAAAAAAAAAACAACTCCCCTTCCCCAAAAAAAAACCAAGTTGGATAAACCCTCAAAACAGAAGTAGTTTTTTTTTAATATTTTAAATCTGCCAAAAAAGAATATACATTTTTTTGCTGTATTAAAATAACGCCAACAATCCGGATTAAAGCGCTGAGAATTCCCTTAATTGAGCAGCAGCACTGCCTCCCACTTCGCACTCGATTTCCATACTCGCTGTGGGCGGGCAGCCCCATCAATCCCGGTGCCGCTGCCCAAATGCATTTCCTTTTTGGCCGTCTCCCACATGGCCGATCGCGGTCTCCCAATCTCTGACAGAGACGGAGACGACGACGACGACGACGACGCAGACAGACCATAAGCAGTCGCCGTCGGCGCGCCAACACAAAGCGAATTTATCTCGCTCGGCGTTGGTGGCATTTACTATATATACACGCAGCAGCTCCATTCATGAGTGCAGGCCCAAAATTGGCTGATGGAGCTGCCCACCAGTTCGTCGGATTCGGATTCGGAATCGGGCTACCACTTGGCGCGTGCGTCGCGTGGTCGCTGCAATTGTCGGTCATCAGCAGCCGTTTTTGGCCAAAAGCTGACTTCATCCGCGGGCGTTTTGTGCCGCCACCAAATTTGGTGGAAAGATTTTTGGTGGTTTTTAATTTTAAATTTCGGCATCGCAAAAAAATAATATTTGTTTTTTGGGCCTAGCTCCGTTTTGGCATCTTCGCATTTCCCGCTTTGACCTTGCGTGGCATACCTGGCCGCCGGCTGTCTTATTTATAGCCACGGCTGTGCCTGTAATTTATAACCGCCAAACTATTTTTATCAATGCCTCGCCTGAGTGGCGCTATAAATAGAGCACGCGCCGTGCGACTAAATTTGGCCGCCAGCCAGTCAACCCGTGCAGCTCCTCCCCCCAGACTTGCCACCCCCATCCGCCTGAGAGACCCATGCAGCTTCCTCTATTTTTGGGTCGCAGCATGAGGTCAAATCAGCCATGCAAAAGCCGTGACTAATCATAGCCCTCTTCTTGTCTTTTGCAGTCGAACAAGCCCATCATGGAGAAGCGACGACGAGCCCGCATCAACAATTGCCTCAACGAACTGAAGACCCTGATCCTGGATGCCACCAAAAAAGACGTAAGTATCTGACAAAGATAAGGGGTTGCGATGGGGAAATTATAACTCAATTATTGGAGAAAATCTTACTGGACTTTAAAGTTTTTTAAAAATTTATTTTAAATACTTTTTGGATACTTTGTTGATTCAACTTTTGTTTTATAAAATGGCACAACATGTTGATTTAATTATAAGACTTTAACTCATTTAGTTCTTTACTAATTTCTTGATTTCTTTTTTCTCTACTTTTAGCCGGCTCGCCACTCCAAATTGGAAAAGGCCGACATCCTGGAGAAGACTGTGAAGCATCTGCAGGAGCTGCAGCGCCAGCAGGCTGCCATGCAACAGGCCGCCGATCCCAAGATCGTTAACAAATTCAAGGCGGGATTCGCCGACTGTGTCAATGAGGTGAGCCGCTTCCCCGGCATCGAGCCCGCCCAGCGTCGCCGCCTCCTGCAGCACCTGAGCAACTGCATCAACGGCGTCAAGACAGAACTGCATCAGCAGCAGCGCCAGCAGCAACAGCAACAGCAGTCGATTCACGCCCAGATGTTGCCCTCGCCGCCCAGCTCCCCGGAGCAGGACTCGCAGCAGCAGCAGCCAGCGGGAACAGCAGCCCCCTACTTGTTCGGACAGATCCAGCAGACGGCCAGCGGTTACTTCCTGCCCAACGGCATGCAGGTGATCCCCACCAAGCTGCCCAATGGCAGCATTGCCCTCGTGCTGCCCCAGAGCCTGCCGCAGCAGCAGCAGCAACAGTTGCTGCAGCACCAGCAACAGCAACAGCAGCAGCAGCACCTGGCAGCCGCAGCAGCAGCGGCCGCCGTGGCGGCAGCAGCTGCCGCCCAGCAGCAACAGCAGCAGCAGATGCCGATGCTGGTATCGATGCCACAGCGTACGGCCAGCACCGGATCCGCCAGCTCGCACTCCTCCGCCGGATACGAGTCGGCGCCCGGCAGCAGCAGCAGCTGCAGCTATGCGCCGCCCAGCCCGGCCAACTCCAGCTACGAGCCGATGGACATCAAGCCGTCGGTGATCCAGCGTGTGCCCGTCGAGCAGCAGCCGCTGTCGCTGGTGATCAAGAAGCAGATCAAGGAGGAGGAGCAGCCCTGGCGGCCCTGGTAGATCTCAACGATCTGCCGAATCTCCCGCTTTTAAGACTGACACAACTCATCCACATCCACATCCACATCCACGTATCCGTATCCGTATCCACATCCACATGCGCAGGCGTTGTGCGCATGCGCAGACATTTCACATCATTCGCCGGGATAACGCAAATGTTGCCTTGAAGTGCCTTACGCAAACATGCGAATCCTCGGAAGGTCTAGCTTTCTCCCAGGGAATCTTGGGTGTCCTAAGATTCCCCACGGGAGGAAAGGACCTCCATTCAGACACAAAAACACACACACACACACACTCGTTGTTATAACTTATTTATTATTATTATGTAATCGATTTGAGAACGGTATTGTATCGGAACATCGCCAAACTACCTCAGTCCAAGTACTTGGTGTTGAATTGCCTCATGTATCATGTATTACAATCGTTTTACTCTTTGAAAAACAGCAAATCAGCAAAAGTCTTCCACACACACAAACACACACAAAAAACAAACACACACACACATGCACACAAGAAAGCTGAAACACTTTTTATGAAAAAGAAAAAAACGTAAAACTAAACTCTTACATCTAGAATTAGGTATCCACTTAAAGATAGGTTTTTGTACAATAGCCTGCTAAGCCGCTTAGGGTTTTCTCTCGCTCTTAAGTCTAATCAAAGAATAATTATATTTATAAACAAGCAAAAACTATTTGTAAGGCCACGTGATATAGTGAACATAATGAGCTTCTAAGAAAAACAAAACAAGAATTTGATAGAAAACAAAAGGAAATGCAAAAGAAAAAAAAAACAAAAAACAAATCAAGAAAAGAAAAAAGCAAACAAACAACATACTAAAAAGAAATAAAACTTAAAAATTCTACTAAAATATCAAATACGCAAAAGAGAGTTGTTATTTGGGTTGGGTTTTCGGGTGAAAGTCGCCTTGGAGGTCGGTTAACACATCGACCCCCGGGACTTATCGCCGCAAATTCAACGGTGGCGATATGTATGGGAGTCATGCCAATTATAATGCCCATGGTGAAATACACTCCCCTGGCGAGGATCGGCGGGGGATCGGCATTCGTCAGTTCGTTCCGTCTGTTCCACGATAATAGAACTACGTTTTAAAGGGGCTCGATTCCCGCTAATGTAATCAGCACGAAGAGTGGAAGGCCTCGCTGCGATCGGGACCGGAACGGAACCGAGCGGATATAGGTACTGATTTTCATACATCCGGAGTACGGACTGTACCATGCGATAAGCCAGGAATCCTATAAAATACCAGAAGGAACAAGAACTACATACATATATCGAGTAGCTTCCATTTGATTTCAATTCAAACTGGAAAGAATGGTTTTTTCCCCAAGGAGTATAGGATTATCCCAAGTTCTTAGATTTCATTTGTCGTGGACTTTCAAGTAAAAGGGGATTTTTTCTTGCATTGTTTTCAAGACCTTAAAGCTAGCTATTCTTTAATTTTAATCGGTATTATAAAAGATTACTGGACACAGAAAGTCCCTGAAGTCTTGTAGGGGAGGAATTTTTAAGGCAGTAATGTTGTAGGCGTTAGCTGGAAGTCACCCGGGTATCCCTCATGGTCCACTTGGAGCCTGATTGTTGCGGGATTTTATATCTGGTATTTCCTTTTCTCGGTTATCAGTTGGCTGCCGTTCACGCCCCCAAAAGCCCCGTTTAATCTGAATAAATCCCGGGGACCTATTATCGTCATGCTCGTGACAAAAGTTTCCGCGAAGTCTGCGAAAAAAATACCGCATCATGCTGATAATATGGCAGCGATAAGGCGGATAAGTAAATAAATTAGTTTTCCACTTGCCCGTGTGAATCAAGTGCATAAAGCAAACAACTTTCCATCCAAATCCGAGTCCGGACTGACTCCCATTCACGGGATGACTGGATTCATAAAATAAACCCGTGCTGCCTCAAAGTTCGGGAAGAGAAATGTAGAAAATAATAATAAAGATTACACAGCCGCCCGTCAGCTGTCACATGTTCTAGAATTTAGAGTGATTAAGATACGCATTAGATATATACTCGTATATTATATGTAAGTTTCCAGGAACGTTCGAATTGAGGGTTTTCAAGTGGCGTGGTCAAGCGAACCGAAAGTGCATTCCATTAGTCACTGGATACGACTTTTGGCACTCGAGTGACTCATCGGCATACCGCTGGCACGTCTAGCTCGACATAGCCCGGAAAGTGTTTTCATTTTCAGTATGTTTGCTAATTTATAAACAAACCCCCCCATGAAACATTAAAAAGCGCCCATTGAGTCATCATCGTCTTGCCTTAAATCGCTAAATCTGGTATTTTGTAGGGCTGATTTCAGCAGAAATTCGCCAGTCAGGGGACGCCAGTTTTAGAAGAGCCCCAATATGTGGGGGGCTTGGGATTTTATTAAGTACTTATATCATGTTATCCCATGACTAACGGAAAAAATGTGGAGAATGTCGCAAGGAAGATAGTGATATTACTTTATATTCTTTATATTCTTGCATCATCCTTGTTGATATTCTCACATCAGTTTTATTTACCGGCATTCTTTGCTGACCAAACACATTATTCTTGGTTATGATGAAATATAAAAGTATTACATGAAAGTGGATTTTATATAATGACCAATTCTGGGTAGATAACAAGTACAAGTTCCTTTGTTAAGCTTGAGCTCATGCGAATGATCCAGAAAATGTCGATTATTTGTAATGTTGGCTGCGTCACAAGAAAAAAAGTAATGAAACTAACTCATTAAGACACTAACTAATAATAAAGACAGGGAGAAGATTAAGTTCTAGATTTTACATTACTTTAATGAAATCCACTTTGTTTTTGTTTATTTTTTGATTATAAACTTCAGAGATATAGTGCTGACCGTGAATCGCCTTTTTTGGCTGTCGATCCTGAAGATGCGCAGTTAGTTTTTTAATAATTAATTTGTAAATGCTTGTTAAAGTTCTCATAATATGAAAATATACCATACTCTGAAAAGATATTGGAAAACCCTCATTGTTTAGATCCAAAACCCTAAGACAAAAATTCTATTATCAAAGAATCTTTATCTTTAATTAATATATTTCAATAATATTATTTCGTTAAGGGAGATCACATATTTTTACAGTTCTAACCATATACGACCTAGATTTCACACTTAACATTTAAAAACAAATGCATTTCAAGTGAAATATGTTATATTTTTTAGCTGAGAACCCTAACTACTTCATTTAAGTCATGCATGCCACCTAATTTCCAGTCCGCTGTGCAAATTGCGATTTGCATGTCTGCATTCCGCAAGAGCCAGCCAGCATGTCGTCCGTTTTTCGGTTCTGCCTCGAAGTTGAGTCGGTGGTCCTTCGATTTGATCTGCTTGGCACCGTCATTCCTATCCGGAATGGATTCGCCACAGTTGCGCGCAAATGAAATCGAAATTGAAGAACTTCGGGGCTGGGTTCTCGCTGGGTTTCGCTTCTGGCTTGAGCGGGGCGGGGGCGATAGTGTGGCACTCAGGGTCTGCTACGTGGTGGCGACATTTGAGGCTGTTCGCGGCTGCGTGGAATGCCGCCAGTCGCCAGTTGTCACGTTTTGATCTGGCAAATGACCCCAGAAAAATAAGCAAAAAAAAACTGCTGTTTATCGTTTGTCGCTCGCCGTTTGGAGTCCGTTGTTGTTTACGACGACTCGTGTAGCATTCCGTGGAACTTGGAGCTGGGAACTGGTAAGATGCGAGCTGCGAGCTGCGAGCTTGGAGCACTCCACTCCAGGCCACTTCATTCATGGTAATTGAAGACCGAGCCACTG
Organism: Drosophila parvula; assembly: GCA_018904695.1. NCBI lineage: Eukaryota > Metazoa > Arthropoda > Insecta > Diptera > Drosophilidae > Drosophila > Drosophila parvula. The sequence goes on from JAEIIG010026969.1 coordinate 9,050, forward strand.
CAGAAATTTCAGCGAACTGCCCGCCAGATAAGCGGGAGTAGTGTTCCAGCTCTTGCAGCTGGAGATCGGAGACCAGAGATCGGAGATCGGAGATCCGGAGCAGAGCATACGCATAAACAAGTTGAATGAACCGCAGAATTTCGTCTATTTGGGAGTCAGTCAGTCGCAAAATGAGACAATCGGCAACCAGGCAAGCCAAGCCAAGCCAGTTCACTTCCACTTCCAATTGGCAATGTCAAATGCGAGCCAAGTTTAATGACTCGACGACACCCGCACTGGCTTTTGTTTGTATTTAACAAAAAACAATCTGGTTGTTGTAGTTTTTTCTGTATCTTTTTCTTTTTTTGTTTTTTGGCACCATAGGTTTTTGAACTTGTTTTGCCAGTCTTGATTAGACGACGACGACAGTGCTTTTTGGCATATGAAATGAGTGCGGGACTCACCGCACAGATCTCGGAAATGTTAGGAGCTATTGAACCAGCCGCTGCGGTTCAAGGAGAATGCCCGAGCAAAGATTCTAGCTGAGCTGCGCTGCGCTAACTGGGCCTAAACACAGTTACAGAGCTGGCAAGGTCGTTCGAGTCTCGTTTCCGACTGGTTTTGTTGGCCCAAAGACGTGCCGGGCATAGACAAGCGGCGGAATCGAATTCGGCGGCTTTGACATTCAACTCGCCGCCGGCGGTTCAAGTGGCGCAACCCCCGACATCGCCACATCGGCCACTCCCCAGCCAAAGCACAGTACATGGGCAAGGTCAGTTCGTCGCGGTGGCAGCTAACTAACCTAAGCCATTTCGTGCGCCTCACCCAATTACACTTTACACTGCGCCATTAAAAATATCAATAGCCATGCGGCCAGCTATTTACACAGTCTATCACTGATAGGGGAACCGGTGAGCGGGTGCCACCTTATCACCTTGAGCGGCACGTGACCGACGCAGCCAAAGAATTTCCATCGAGCAGCAACCTGATCGTGCGTTATTGGATCTATATGGGGACTTGGCTTCGTTGGAATCTCCACGGGACTTCATGTAAATAACAACGGTATTTCGATATATGCGCTTGTATCTTGCAAATCTACCAGCGCCCGCCCCATGTATCTGGTGCACAGGGAAAAATATTTATGCGGTTCTCTAAAGATTAAATATGAAATATATATTA
>JAEIIG010027056.1:0-13601 GCA_018904695.1 Drosophila parvula
TTAAAGCCCGAACTTGCCGGAAAGCCTTTAATTTCATCGCTGAGCTGCTTTAAGCCATGGCTTTTAATTTCGTCTGAGCGAAAGTGCTCGATAATTCGAGTTCCGGTCTCGACAGCAGCTCAACTCCCAGGCAAGTTGCATTAAAGCGGATGCTAACTTTCATTAAAAACCACTTAACCCGTGCCAGGACAACCGAGACTGGGACTGGGACCAGGCTCCTGCCGGCCCACTTGACCCGCCACTTGACCCACATGACCCGGCAACAAAGCCAGTGACGCCACGTGGATACATCCCTCTCGCCACCGGAGTCTCGGTCTGGTCCTGGATCCAAAATCCCTGCTAGTTGGCTTCGAGGACTTAGAAGTGGGGGCGTGTCCGCTGCGAGGGCACATCGTTAGTCATATTTTTTTTCCTGTGTTGCTCCACTGTCCTCCCTTGTCCGGGTGCAAACTTTTTGGCAAACACGAAGCCAGAAAGAGATATTTTTAATTAAATTAAATAACAGTGCGTGCTAGGAAAAAGGGGGGAAACTTGCCCCGTTTCTGGGCTCTCTGGGCCGGAATGCAAAAGTCAAAAAGTGCTGCATACTTATGTGGTGAAAAAGTTTGTACCGGATTAGAGATTTGATTTAAAATCTTAAAAGCACACACAGAAAGTTGGGGCAAATATCCGAGTAAGTAATGTCAACAAATTGAAAGCTTCCCTTTATTAAAAAAATATTCCTCAACTCGGAATTCGGAACACTTTCCTGACTAATTGTCGAGCAGTTAAAAACTTTGTCCTATGTTGATCTGGAATATTTTTAACCCAGCCACAATGTCATGCGAAAAGTTTGTCACACATATAGAATTATATTTTCTTATCCACCGTTTGACATACGATGCCAATTTTTTTGTTGATTGGCTTTCGCTTATTTCTATTTCATTACCACTGGTATTTTCCTTTAATTTTTCGCCGCCACCGAACAAACAAACAGTGGCAGCCAACCAAAAACAGGCACCAAAAGTTCAAAAATGGCAACGCAAAAATAAAAATGGAACAAAGGGAATATATAGACCTGGAGGCCAATTGGTGGGTGGGGGGAGGGGGCACTGCAGACAAAACTGCAAAACTTTGGCGCGGCTTTTACTTTGTTCCTTTTTTTTTTTGGGGCCAGGACTGTTTTCTTTTAATGCCGAAGCGTGAAAAGAAAACTTTTTCTGCCGCTTTTAAACGTCGACACTAATGGCCCGAAATTGAAATGGATTTTTGGGTTCGAGCTTGTGCAAATATGCCATCGATGTGAACAAACAAAAGGAATCCGAGCCGAGTAAGTTTGTCGAAAACGTCATAGGCATTAAAAGCCAAAATGAGCAATCGATGGGATCGATAGGTAACATATACGAGGGTGCTCTGGAAATCACTAGAGTTTTTAAACCCCTTCAAACTGTGTCCAAAATTATGCTACATTTGTTTAAAATGGCAGAAAATTATCCTCCAAAATTGCTTTGCAAACTTGTAAATACATTTTTTAGGGATTTAAAAAATGTAGCGATGTGTGGTTCATCCCAGATACATTTTGGAAGGCCGCTTATTAGAAATAAGGTAATATTATAATAAGGTATCTTTAGGTATCTGAATTCTGTACAATTATTGAGTCTCGAATAATGTGTACAAATTCGTATTAAATAATTTTAAGTACAATCAGCTTGATAGCCATTTTATTTATCATTCATTTACAAACACTAAACTACCAATAATAATAAATAAACTGTATTTATTTTGCAAAACTCTTTAAAAATACATTTGAAGCGTTTGTTGTATTTACAGACAAATGCATCGACCCGCAGATAACCATAAGTAAATATGGGCAAATATATTGAACAAGATTTAACTAATTTATTTGCTTTTAATAGACCGTTATATGCTCTCTTTTATGTTATTTAAACAACTTTAGGATTTGCTAAATGGCCGGCACCTTGTACACACAAAATACTACCGATATATAGCAGATATATGTTATGTGATGTATGGCAAATATGCAAATCAAATGCTAATCAGCGACTTGCAAACGAAATTCAATTTTGATATACGCTATCTATATTACAAGCGAGTCCCGCCAGCCAGCGAAAGGATATGAACCAATTTGTTTGTTTGCCGGCTTGTTTGTGTGACCCAAATAGAAGTTGGCCAAAATGCAGCGCTCAATTTCCGCAAACAAACAATCGAACAAAAGCCAACACCATCCACGTGAACATTGCAAAAGTCCCGACATTTTGTGCATTTCGTTTTCCAGTCTAGTCAGAACTCGGGTACTCGGCACCCCCGGGCCAAGATAATTAAAATTACTAATTGAAAAGGTCCGATGGATACACGGGCAAACTACGGAATAAATTTACCGCCCTCGGGTCATCGATCAAGCTCCCTGGAAAATTCAATTTTCCAGAGCATAAAGTTTGAGCTGGCTAATATTTAGCGAGCGCCCTTCGAACGATGCGTTTTATGGATTACTCGGCAGCTCGACAGCTGAAGCCTTAAACAGGAATTGATTGCGAACACGAGGTGCTGATGATGACGACAATGATTTAAGGACTGCCAGGACTTCCCAGGACTTAAATTTAATTCAATATTTTGTGTCATTCTATGCAGATTCTGGCTGCCAACGAAACGAGCCAAAAACTGTGCGGGTATTTGGGTCAGAAATGCATTAGAAAGTGCTAACTAGCTGAAATGCTATCCGATATCCGATGCGATGGTGCACATAAATACTGCATCTAACTTGGTCTCCGGGGCAGCCATGTAAACAAACTTTTGTGGTCAACGGGTCGGCTAATCGATATCGCCCCCAGCTCCACACCGGAAGCAGCAAAAAGAAACCCAAGCCATGGCGACCATATCACATATTTCGGTCATCTTTTGATTTTTCAGTGCAGTGCCAGCGATTTTTAGCATTAATTGAATTCGGTTCCTGGCAACTTCAACTTTTCTCTTTTGGGAAATTTAGGACTTGCGGTTAGTGCGGTGACCAAAGGAAGGCAAACAACGCGGCCAAAAAATGTCGCAAATAAATATATAACATTTCCAAAGCATTGCCAAGGACTGAAGGACACAAAATGATTTAGGTACGGCAAATATTTGGCAGGCAAAGTAATTAAAAAATTAAATTTAAATATACGAATTTACGATTCCCGATATTTCCAACTTCTTGCCAACTTGAATTAATAAACTTTAGAGAACCTTAGCATCGCCTAATTTGCATTATCTTTAGTGGGCTGCAGTTACATTTTCTTGGCCGAAAATATTCCTGTTCGAGCACTTTGTCGGCCGCCACATAAATCTTGAGTGCAAATTTTCGTTTGGCCCATAAAAAATTAACAATGCGTAAAGGGGGACTGGCAGAAGTTACGAGCCAGACCGCTGCGAAGTCCTGCCGTAAGCCAGGATTTCTGAGAGGGCTTGCCAAGTATGTCCCTGCTGCACCTGAGACCCACAAACACACTCAGGCCCGGTACACACACACACACACACCCGCACTGCCTGCAGCCGCACACTTCGGTGTGCCTGTGTGTGTGTGTGTGTGGGTGGCCATAAAGGTTTTGTGGTCCCGTTGGCCAGACTCGCTGGATGCCCTCCTGCACGCCTCATCGCCTTCAAGGGTTCACAGAGAAAAATATTATATATACTTGATTAGGGAGGATCTAAACTTACATTTAATTTAGTAAAAAATATACAATATTTATAGATCAAGTGAAGAAACCTTAAAGATATCCATGTTTTAATATTTTTATTTATAATCCTACTCTAGTAATATTTATCTTCACCTTTAGTAGGGATAAATACGCTTCCTTAATATAGATCCTGTTTTTTCTCGGTGCTGGTTTTGGATTGAGTCCGATGTTTGCGGTCAGTAGGTTCGACTCTGCATTAAGTAAGTCGGAACAGGCGTTTTCTGCCTCTGATTCTATATGGCACTGGCTTGGAGTGGACCGGACTGGAGTCTCTATATCTGGCTGTCAGTATGTCTTTTTGGCTGTAAGTGCATTGGGGACTATCGCTTGCGTATGCCGCGTGATGCCCTTAATTGTGAATATGTGTTAATGTATTCCCTTTTGCACGTTAACATTTTATTCTGCCATTTAAAATGCTCCCAATCCTGGCTTTAAGCCCCGCCCACGACTCTCAGGGAGGGGGCTGAGGAGTCCTGTCCAACGTGACACTGAACACGTTTTAACGACGAGAAGCTTCTGGCCCCAGCCTTCATAACTTATGCACATAGATAAGCGACGGCAGGCAGGTAGGTCCTCGTCCCTGCTACCTCGTCGTGTCCTTCGGTCCCCAACATTTGCGTCCTTGCGGTGGCTGCTTCGTTTCCTTTTTTTTTTTTGTTTTGGCGGTTCGTTGAAGGAATTTTTGGGAGGCGGGGGATAGCCGCCCCCTCTTAAAATGCTGCTGGCCATTTAAGCAAATTATGAAATTTTCATAATTCTGTATTGTAATTGCTTAAAGCCCGGTCGAAATTAAAAGCCGGAGGTTCTTCGAAGCAAAGGAAATAATGGCATTTTAATAATTCATATGAAGATTACGAATTTTGGGTTTTATGTATTTAAATTCCGTTTTACTCTTTTTAATAGTCTTTCCTTTAAATCTTTTCAGATATTAGAAACATCTTGTATTTTTAAATGCAAACATTTACCTTTGAATCTTGGCCTAATCTGTGTGGCAAACCGCAGCAAAGAAATTGCCCATCTGTGGCCAAAAAGCCTGTTGTTCGATTAACCACAGCCTGGTCCATATACATATATATATTCCAGCTAGCCATTATTTATATTTAATTGTGCTGACCGCATTGTTGGCACGTTACACCTCAAATTGTAATTATTTCCTTGATGGACTCGGGCGCACTCGGTGCACGTGCCATTAATTATGAAAATATTGCCCAAAACACTTGAGCGGCAAAAAGATGCTCTCCTCTCTTTCGCTCTGGATTCTCCCCTCTCTCTCTCTTTCACACTGGGCACACAAAACAGAACTCTGGCTGGTACTTACATTAAATTTAAAGTATTTACCACAATATTTTCGCTACACTTGCCGCAAATTGTGTTTTCAGCACACATCAAGTATTTTTATACGGATGTGTGTTGTGTGTGTGTGCTGTGTATTTTATAAAATGTATTGTGTTTTTTTGAGTTTTCGTCGGGAATGGAAAACTCAGCTTGCCGTTTTTGTTTGCGGCTGCTGCTTTTCGTCCTTTGTGGCCTTCTTCACGTCCTGCAGACCGTGTTTTTTGGGGAGTACGTGTTTGTGGGATTTCACGGTAGCCAAAGTGCAATTTTGACCGGAATCCATAGGAATGCAAGGGTATATTACTTACTTCTTACTTTAATATTTGCTCAAATAATATAATAATCTTCTGATTACTTTATTTAATGTTTAAATATATTTCCAAGAGAATACCCAGACTAACTGTCTGTTTATATGCTTCCCAAAGCAGCACATTCTATTTTTAGCTTAATTATTTTCCAGGGCATTTAGAATTCGTTCTCCTAATTTAATTTACCTTCATCGTTCTTTCCACTCAAGTACATACAATATTTACTGAACCAAATTAAAGGACATGAAAAATCTTTGCTGCCAAATTTAAACACAAGTTGAAGGCGAGACCGAGAAGCTGAAATTGAATAAGTTGGCAGCTGGGCTGGGCCTGGTTAGTGAGTGAAAAATGTCTTAATGAAAATTAGGCAGCCAGACGATATTGTTCGTGGGAAAAGCTGGGCCAACTGATTCGGGGCTGACTTCTTAAGAAGCCAGGACACGTAGCGGCAGCCGACACTGCCGCAGGACATTTATTCCGTTTAAATTTTGGTTCGCCAAGAAATAGGCGCAAAATTCCAGAGGCCCGAGGCAAACGTGCAATTATTCAAAGTGCAGAGAAAGAGTTTTCGCATTAAATGTATAACTTTGTGCCAGGGAAATTGTTCATAAGTTGGAGACAACTTTCGGTTAACTTTTTTTGCGGCCAACAAAAAAAAAAAAGAAAACATTTTCATTTTCATTCCAGTCAGCATCTAATTTATTGCCGTAATTTGCTAGCTGCTGCTGTTGTTGTTGTTGCTGCTGCTGCATATTAATTTAACATAAACGGCTCACAACCGTCACCAAATTGCCACCCAAAATTATTACACGACACGCCGCCTCCTTGCGATGTCCTTGCCGGCTTTCTTGCGGATTTTGGCAACGCGCCGCGCCGCGCCTGCTGAAGATCAGCATCAAATTACCCTAATCAAATTGTCATTACGCATATTTTAAGTAAATGAGTGCGTGAATTTAGATCAAATTAGCAGGCGCCAGCAACTGCCAACGGGCTGACATTCAATTTACATGTGATTTTCGGCAGCTACATTTTTTACGACCCCGCTTACAGAAAAGCAGAAGTTAATGTCAGAGTCAGGGCTTTATTTTGTGGAGAGTGGGGTAAGGATGCTCATTTTTCTTTTAATTCACAAATGTATGGCTTGTTTTTGTAGATATTACAGGATTTATTTTATATATTATATGTAGTAAAGGGAATTTTGCAAAGCTTAAGAGGTGACTAAAACATTTTTAATTGTGCTTTTCATTTAATTTATGATAAAGTTTGTAGTTCAAGTAGCTCATATAAGAGCCTAAGTGTTTGTAGAGCCTGGCACATAATTGGGCCTTAAGTTAGTACCAGTTATTAAGTAAATATTTCATTAATTGTCTACTTTATTACTCCTGAAAGTTAACTAAATGCAAGACTTAAGCTCAATACTTATATTTTTATTAATAGCCAGCTAAAAATAGAATTCTACATCCCTAAGTGTTATTTATAAACCTTTTTAACCATCAAGTTCCCTAAAACCCTAGCTTAAACTATAAATACACTATTTTGCAATGCTACACGTGCTGGGAATGTATCCTGCGTTGGCAGTGAAGAAGTTAGTTCCGCAAACAAAGCCGAGTTTTGTTGAGTAGTGCAAATTAATCAGGAAGGGGTTAACCGCCGCCTTGGCTGTTGAAGCGCTCAAAGGCTTCGCCAAACAGAATAAAGCTTAGTTAGCAAGCAGTTTAGAAAAGTTGGCACAAGGAGAAAAAAAAAATAAGTAAATATAGAGCGGAGCATATAAAACTCTTAACAAGACATAAATGGACGAAGAATAAGCAAGGATAACTGAAAACTTTGGCATGCACACACACTCGCAAGCAACGGACTGGGCCAGGACATGCGGAGATGAAAGTTCGGGGAAAGAAACACCTACAGGATCGCGGGGTTGAGTTGAACTTTCCACCGAACTGGAGCTGCTGAACTTTTATTTGTTTGACTCGTGAGGCAACAAACTTTGCTTTGCTTCCATGTTCCTTCAGCAGCAGTCTGCTGTCTGCTGTGTCCTCCCTTGATTTTGATTCTATTTCTGCAGAAAGTCGCAGTCAGTGCTGGTAAATGTGGACTTGGTAAACAGAAATCATAAAATAGCTATATTTACTATTGTAAGAACAATAAAAGCGAATGATTTGATACTTTAAAGTATTTATTAAAGTTATATGGGGTCTTGAATGCCTTTGGAAGTATGCATGAACCACTTAATCTGAACATATACTTAAAATTGGTGTTTCATCTTTGATTCGTAGTAGAAGTTGACTTTCCTGGTCAAATAATTCTTTAAATATTATTAACAAATTGTAATCAATTAACAAGATCGAGTTATAGCCTAAATTTGCAACTCCCAAGATTAAATTCACTTGAATTCTTCATTTAGGAAGCGATTTCCATGGAAAGTCTCTCTAAATACTTTATTTTTCCATTTAAAATAGCTACAAAAAAAAAAAGAAAAACTAGCTGAGTTGGTAAGGCAGCCAGCACTGTGCAAGCCCAAAGTGGAACCCAAACGAGCAGAAGAACCGCTCGCCAAGTGCACTCCAAATTACTCGAATGATACTTGATGGTTGCAATCAGGAGGAGCAGACTTCATTATTTTGATGGCAATTAGCAAATTGAGTTCTATAATATTCTTGTTGTCCGCTCACCAGCTCTTCGTTTGAGTTCTTTTAATTTTATTGTGTGTCTCGTGTGTGTGTGTGCGGCGGAATGTTGTCAAGCAATTAGTGCAGCACGACTGCGCCCAGCGAGGGCATCTCTTTGGCTGGATTTCGCTTTATGTGCGAGAACACTTGGCATTGTAATTAACTTGGCGCACTCCCCCATAAAAAAAGAAAGATATATATAAAACTGACCCATGGTCAGAATTTTGCGAAAAAGATTCATGGGAATATGGTCGGAGGCAGCTGATAAAATACGGATTCGCTGACAGTGCAAACAGTTTGTGGGAGTGAAATTCAATGAAAGCGAAACTCCGTTCAGTCTGGCAGAGTGCGGGCAGAGAAAAGGTTAATAAAAAGTATACAGTTTTTTAATTTAAAAAAATTGCATGCTGGGTATTATAAATTAAATAAAAAAAAGGACCTCTCCCAAATATACCCTTAATAATCTAAAAATTAGTGCGATTTTCCCATAACTATTTTCTGTAGATATCTACTACCTATTTTCCCCAGTGTACCTGCATATGGTAAACTTTAAAAGCTGCTTAGCTTAACCTTTTTGCTTTCGCACCCATCGACACCCACTTTAATGGCTCAATCATCTTTGCAATTGTTATGTTCCTGAACCATTTAACCTCATTGCCAGCGAACGAGCAGGGTCCCTTCTCGGCAGCGCAAAAAAAAACAGCAAAATCAAATGAGCTGGAAACACAATTTCTCAGCGCCTGATTTGTCGCCTTGTTGTTTCCCCCAGCCACACACACATACGATAATAATAATGCCCATAATATTATGAATATGTTGTGGCAGGGAGTGGGAAATATGATACGATACTTTAAGCTGCAAAACATTGTCTTTTATGGTTACACAACCCGGCCGAAACACACAAAGCCAGTCGAAAGTTGGCATCGCCATTGATCCATGTTGACAATTTTTGGCGGGTCGCGAAAAATAAATAAATATGCCAAGTTATTCGCATACTTTTACACTCGACTGCTCATCGCTTCGTGTGTGGCCCAACAATATATATACATATAATATATCCCAGGGAGCTGGGCGGTAAAAAGATTGTGGCTGGAACAGTTTATTTTTATTGGCGGGCGACGCGACTCCGGACTCCGTCCATATCGATGCCGTCTGACAAAGGCAAATGCTCCCATTTGTCATTGGAGAAAACGAGCTGACAACAGTTCAGTGTCACTTGTCACATCTGCAAGAAGCCAGAGCAGCACAAATCCCAGTTGCAGGCACTTCAAAATATTTACTTTATCGTTGGCTTATTGGAATAAAACAAAAAGAAAATGTTTATTTATATTTTTAAGGGGGTCTTGAATGCAGTTCAAATTATAATTAAAAGGAAAGACCCTTGGTGAACTTAAAAGATTAATTCTTTGATTCAAAAGATTGCTAAATTTGCTAAAACAAATATATTTCTTTTCGCAATTTAACCTTAAATAAATCACCAGCAGTTCCCACTCTTTTTGAAAATGGAAATAAACCCCTTTTCGCGTAAAGTACTTTTAATTAAGCATCGATACGTGCTTAAATATGAAATGCCTTTACATATTTAATTAAAAGGAAACTGTATCCTGTTGCCATCTACAAAGGGACTTTGTCCTCATTTTTAATTGCGCATTTCATGCATTTTAATGCGACTGCCCACATAAAAGACAGCAAAACCCAAAAGGAAATCGTAATGAGCTCAAAACCGAAAAGAGGAAAATTACACAAAAACCAAACAGAAAAAAAAATACATACATATATAAATATATAAATGAAAACAAATTAAAAGCAAGGCAAATACATAAATTTTATATGGCTTTCGAGCGGAGAGCGCAGAGCACATTGATATGGAAATAAACTCGGGGGCCCGCTAATCAAATGTAAGCACATTTAATGTTTAAATAAACAGAAATGAGTTGATCCAGCGCAAATAGGAGAGATGTGTAATGAAAGGAGAGCTGAGAGCCTGAAAGGACCAAGGCTTAGGCTTAGGTTCTTTCCCTTTTGATTAAGTCCCGCATAAATATTTATGTGCAGCAGCAGCAGCAAATATGCGCATTCATGGCAGACAAAGTGGTATTTAATTGAGAAGTAAAATATATGAAGCACGTGGCGGTAAACGAAATAAGAATTCCAGAGCTACAACCCCCACGAAGGAATATAGAGGACGGGAGAGATGTTTTTAGCCGGAATTATGTTCTGAGTTTATTCAATTTAATTTTGTTCAACAGGAAATACTTCTCAATTAACTAATTGCAAGAAATTCAATTAAAAAGGCAAAAGAAAGCGTCTTAAATAATAATTAAAAAGAGGTTTTATTATAAATACCTACTCATGTCTAAGCTGTCAGTAAAAGGAGTTTAAATATATATCTTAAATAGATATCTTTCCCATTCAAAAATAGGTTTAAATCTAAAAACATATGCATGTCTAAGCTACAAGCTAAGCTTTGCTTCATATTTAATTACGCCTTGGCTTTATTTATCGCACGGCTACTGTTTATAATATCATGTTCATTTCAATAATGAAACCCCAAATAAACCCCTTGATCCAATGGCCATATAAAAACCAAACACAAACTTCAATATGAAAGCAAACACATGCCTTATGCGATGTTCTCTGGGCGCGGAGAGATGCCACTTGAAGCGAAAATAAAAACAAAAATAAAAAGAGAAAACATAAATTCGGTTATTGAGTTAGCAGAGCCACTCATGCCACCACACACCGAACTGAAACAAAACAAAAATACGAGCCACGAGAGCCACTTTCAGACTCAACAAACAAAACAAAGTCACCGAAAAGAAGACTGAGAATTTGTGTGTATTTTTGTGGGGATATTTTTCAGCCTTCGTTTTCGTCGTCGTTTTATTCCTTTTGAAGTGGCACCGGCACAAGAAAGAAGAGAAAAGTTGCGGTTTATGTCTGCTACTGTGGGGCATAATGCCCTTTAAAGACTTTAACGCTTTTTTAATAATTTTTTATTGTCAAGAAATTCACTTAGGCATTATTCGCGTTTTGAGAAGTTTTAAGTGCCGACATTGCTCCAAGTTTATGTGCGTCTTAGTTTAATTTCTTTATGTTGTTTTCGAAAGAAACTTGAATAAACGGTTTACTGTTTAAATGCTTTTAATTCAGAAGGTTGGGGTTACCGATTAATTGTAATATTATATGGCAACATAATTCCATTTAAAGCCAGATGCATCGGAATATGTATGGGCTTATTGGCCGCCAATCAATAAACATTAACTCCAAGGGCACTTTAGGGCTTTTTCAAAGTTAAACCCATTGTTCGCCAATATTGTAGGGCAATATGCATTTTTTTGTATGCATTCGCTTTTATTTAATTTGCATTCATACCCGGCCATTTGCATAGGTCACCGCTGAATACAAAAAAAAATATAAAATATTAAAAGCGAAAAAGTTTACAATTTGGCGCTCTGTAAAATCAACAAGCTGGGGAATAAACTGGAGCGGGAATTGAATTGTCACAGCTGCAATTTTTCAAATGTCAAATCAAAACAGAAAACCAATTACTTCCAATGATTAATTACCGCACTCGAAGGCGATGTGCCTAGGCAACAAATGGTGAAGACCACAGAATGATTTTGATTGCGACCCGGGCAAGCAAACAGTTTCCGTTTGATTTATGATGCGATCAACCCTTTGCTGACAAGTCCCCGATGTGACGTGCCACTCATCCCCCAGCCCCAATCCCAGTCCCAGTCCCAGTCCCAGCGTCAACGCCAACGCCGCAGGATACTTTCACCAACTTGCTCCTGCGACATGGAAATCACCTTAAAATTCATAAGTTTGCGGGCAACGAAGTAGGCGGAACTTGATAGAAACCGCAAGTAAAACAGCAGCTGCATGTCATTAACTATATGAGCAGGGGGTGGCAGGGCATAATCCTACCCACGTGGCGCACAACACGGCGTATGCGTAACACCACCGACATGGCGGATACGCAACGCGACCAACTTTTCAACGCTTCATTTTTCGAGCATTTAGCAGCCACACTTTCGGCGAGTGCGGCGTGACACCTTTTTATCCCAGCTCGGTTTTACTGAATATATTTTTTTTCTCCTATTTTTACCATCGTCAAAGCTGCGGATTATGCGCACAAAAAATGTGAGTTTATGTATAAAATTATGCAGCAGACGATAATGACGATGGTTAGGAATCCAGCGTCTGATGACTCCTTAACCCGCCAAGGTCCCGGTCGCTTTGTTCCATTAGAAATGCAAGGTTTTTTCGTGACGTCGATTAAGATGAAAAGTGAAATTTTGTATGCCTGCATGGAAATTTCATATTTTAATTACAATTTGCTGACCCAAATGTAAATATGTATTACATATGGGAGAAGAAAGGGTTCTTTCAACCCTTTTTTTTGCTGCGAATCCTCAGCTGCATGCCTGGCTGCATAATTATGTTGCCAAACTGGTTGGCTGACCAGCAAAAAAATACACACAAAAAAACCAAAAAGGAACCCCTGAAAGTCTTAACCCCAACTAACTTGAGCATGACGAATGGCTTTGTTGAGTTACCACCACTTGTCCCGAAGATTTTTATTAAAAATTCCTTAGACACAGGTGCAGTTGTTCGTTTTGAGAAAAGTTTTCAATATGCCAATTTTCTGGCAAGTAATTGGATGGATGGTTTTCCCTTTTGCGGCAACTGTTCGCTTTTAACGCTGATAAAACCTGTTGTCGAAGATTAAATATTAATGGCAACCATTAATATCATCTTTGGCCGTCCGAAGCCAATAAAATGTGCCTAATGTCGCGATATTTATGGCAGCATTACTCAAGGGCGTTAATTTATGCTCGGAGCGAAACGAATTACAAATCGATACTACATAGCTAGAACTTGTAATTACTCCATGATTTATCGGGCAGAACTCGCTCTCTATTAAATGATTTTATTGTTGACTTTTCATGGAAAGCAAAGCCCCTCCTTTTCTTTTTGAGGAAACCACTTTTAATGGAAACCTTTTAAGAGCGGAAGTAGCTGCGATTTGATATATTCGTCGCCAGTCTGCGGTTTCTGATTGACAAGACATTGGAGCAGGTGAAAAACAATAGCAGCTCGGAGGTAGTAACTGCTCAGGTGGCGGCAAGTAACGTGTGCCGTCATCTGAGGGGGTTGTGGAAATAATATCAATATCAAGGTACTCGGTTATAAGAATCAGATCAATTTATTTTTATTTCATTGATTAATTGTTTTTTGAGAGTAGCTTAAGGTATTAATAAAGCAGCTTAAAATTATTGAGACAGATCTCTTTCATAAAGAAATTAAAGGAAATATTAAACAAGCTCGAGAATCGTGTTGTTTAAAAGGAAATTGTACAGATGAGGGATTCAAATGGAGATTTAAAAAATCCTATAAAGAGCATAAATTTTGATTATTTTATTAGGTTAAGATTAGAGATCTATATAGGATATTTTCTGTCCTTTTAGCTGAGCATTTTCCTAGAAAAAATGTACTTGAATTATCTTTTAGAGAAGTTCTAGCTAATATTTATTATATATTTATATTAAATACAATTTATAAAACCCACAAAAGCT
>JAEIIG010027340.1:0-155524 GCA_018904695.1 Drosophila parvula
GCTTGAATAATCGTAAAATATAGATGACTGGTGCCAGTAATTTAGGCTGTAATTTCGGAATATTCCCACTCTTTGGCCAAGACAAATAATATTTCATTTTAATTAATATAATTTGTTTACGATTATTGGTAAACACACCAAGAGAGAGTACTTTGTTTTCTTTTTTCGTAGCAATTGGAAATTTGCGTGTTAGTTTTTGGTAATATTTTAGTTAATGGCTTTATTGATTCGGCCAAGAGAGTGGGATAATAGTGCCGGAGGAGTAGGGGTTGTTTCGAGCCTCCAAACTCACCCTCCTGCCGCTCCAGAACCAAGAGCTCCCTTCTTCCCTTCCTCGAGAGTCTAAATATGCATTTAGTTTAATTTTCATTTTGAGTAAACATGAATTTTGCATTTGCATTTGTAATGAGAGAACTTCACTCCACCGAAGTTTGCACTCTGCCACTCCAGCTGACAATTAAAATGTCATAAAAAAAGTGCACTACCTTATATACTATACTCTCTTTTGTTTTATATATTTTTGTTCACAGGGAGAGACCCACCTGAAGTGAAGTGCCTGCCCCTCTGCTCGGCCACAAAATATAATTTTCGAATAAAAATGCGCAAATAAAAAGCCAAAGAAAATGTTTAAAAATAAAGTCATAATTTTCGGAATGATTTATGAATTGCGCCGAGGAGGTAACAGACGGCAGACAGGTGCGGCCATGGGAGGGGGTAGTAGCCTTGGTAGCAACGGGGTCTCCGTCTTCCTCCGCGACTCGCGATTATTACACATTTTATTTAATTTCTTTTGTTTGCTCTTATTGCAACGCTTTTTAAATTAATTTCTCCGCTGAATAGCAGTCGGGCTTTACCTCGCATTTCTCTCTGGGATCTGGGATCTGGGATCTGAGATCGCGGCGGCATTAGCATAACCCGGCACGCATGCCGTCTGCCATGTGCTGGAGCCCGGCAGCAGGCGGGGAGTGGAAGGTGTCGGTATCCCTATGACTTCTCGCCGGAGCTTGTTAAATTTCGACATGGCCTCTTATGATTAGCTGAATTATGCTACTGAAATTTGCATTGCGATAAGATCCGGGCCTGGGCTTAGCGCCTGGCCCTTGGCACCGGCACTATCATTGAATGGCATTAAGCCAGGGAAATGAATTGCAAGGGTAGGCTGGATAATGAAACCATAAAGCTGTCTCAAAGTGCTCCGGCTAATTGTAGATGGTGGGGTGTCTTGGCCCTAAGTTTACCACCACTGTACGTATTATTCCTAGGAAGGGGAGTCTGCTAAAAAGTAGATCTCAATCTTCTGGAGGAATAGGTTTAATAATTAAGCATACAAAATGTTTATTGATTAAACTTCATAATTAATTAACCACCAATATGTGTAAATCTGAAGTTTCTTATATATTTATAAGTTATATTATATGTAGGTGTTTCTTTTATTGGGATTTCTAAAAATTGAAAAAGAACCTAGGGAGTTGGAAGTTATTTAATGCAAGCATCCATACAATTATCAAGTTATCAAGTTGAGAACATCTATAACTCAGGGAACCCCTTTTCTTAAGTCCTTTTCTCAAGAGCTGGAATTAAGCTTAAATGATTTCCATACATATTTATATTCAGCAGACTTTCTAATATAATATATTACTAATATTATTATATATCACATTTATCATATAAATAAATAAAATTCTTTAGAAGAAATCAAACCAAATAGAGATCTTGCCCCTGATCTTATCGGTTTATCATTATCTTTTGTTTTTGTTGTTTTCCATGCCCCTGGTAATTACGAATGCAAAATAATTTCTTTTGCCGGACTGACCATTGCCGCCACCCCCTTCGTTTCTGTTCCCTCCCCCCTCCCGGCTCAAGTGGCAATTAGGCGAACCGAAGAAAATACCTCTTTCTTTGGGCTTTCAACAGTAATGAGTTGGCCAAGAGGGAGGGTGGAAGGAGTCGGACTACGCCCCTGCTTGCATGCTGAAATTTGCATTTTAAGTTGTGTTTAAATATAATTTTTTTCCTCTGTTTCTTGGCGCAATTATTTATTGCTGAAAGTGCAACTAGGCGTATGCTTAACTTTGTTGATAATTGGAGTGAGAATAAATTTATAATTTATAATTCATATGTTGTGTGTGAGCAGAGTGTGTGTGTCTGCTCGCCATTTGGAGTGCACAAAACATGAACGCTAATTAATGTGATTTTTAAGCGCTGAAAAATTGCAGTCATTTCTATGTACTCTTCTTTCGCCATTCCCATTTTTTCTCTGCCATTTTTTGTTCAACTTTTTTTTGTTGCGGTCTTTTGACTTAAACGGTTTTCTCCCGACCTGATAGTGGGCGCCAAAAAGGCGTGACAGACGCTGGCCGCTGCTGGCATGAACCCATGATTAGAGGCATTCAAATCGCTGGCTAATGGCCATCATCAGGGCAAGCAACCACCGGAGCCACCCAACCCAATTCACCCATGTCCTCGTCCACCCTTCAACCATTTTGGAATCGCTTGCAATTGCCATTTGTCAGCTATTTTGCATTTGAGCCAACCCCGCTCCAACGCCCTCCTCCTCAATCTCTTTGTCACCAAACTGACAACGTGTGTGGGCGTCGAATTTGTATCGGTTACTTCGCACTAGGGCCCACGTCCAAGACAAACCGAATTAAGCCAAAAACCAAAGCTTGCTGAAACCATGCAGTGGCTGACGTCCAAAACCGCAAAACTCGCCACTCTCAACTCAAAACTCACTTCTCGAGGGGGACGACAGCCTGCTAATCGGTTAAATTAGCCGTAAAAGAATGCACAAGTCATCGGGTTACCGTCACCGACACCACCGCCGATATTACTCCCTCGCAACGTGAGAACAGAACCACTGGGGAGGCCACTGTCAGTACAACTCATGATAGACGTGTGCCAGGCCGCAGATCGGCAATCGAAGAGGTCAGGGGCGTAGTTGGGATTGGGGGGCCTATGGTTTAATCCTTCTTCGAAATTTAACTTAAAAGCTACTTGAGATCATCTATATAATTGTATTAAGATAATACGATTAATAATAATAGCTTCGATAGCGTACTAACTTTATCAACGTGAGTTAGGGATGGCACAAAATATCGATATTTCGTTACGAAATTTGACACAAAGATACATATTCGATATTCTGTTTGATATATCTGCCACCAAAGCCTCATGAGTTTGTTAGGTTTACGATTTCTATAATAGCGATTACTTGTGACACATGTCGATATATTAAATTATAATATATCAAAGTTACAACATTTTTCGATATCATATCGAAGTTTTCCTTGCGATATACATCCCATACGTGAGTTCCTACATATCCCTCGTTGCCGTACTAAGCTCTTATTGAAGTAATCAGCTTACTGAAGGGGTACTCATTCCCCTGATCTTACCTTTCGCAATCGGTAGCTGCCCCCTGATCAGACTACGCACATGCCATTCGAGAAGCACAGTGAAAACAGGGGCTATGTACGCATTACGTATGCGTAGCGGAGGGAGAAGCAATAGCCAATACCATACCAATATCAATACCATTACCCATACAGTAAGATCAATGGCAATATCAATGTCAACAGGTTTTAGCCCGTACAGCGGCGACTCCACCGAGGATCTCTGCGATTCTCCCGATACGATCTCGAGTTTCGCGCGACGCTGCCGCGTCGATCTGCCGCCGGCGGAGCTTGACTCACACTCCCAAAGTGCCTGGGATGGGATGGGATCGGATG
This sequence comes from Drosophila parvula, assembly GCA_018904695.1. Classification (NCBI taxonomy): domain Eukaryota; kingdom Metazoa; phylum Arthropoda; class Insecta; order Diptera; family Drosophilidae; genus Drosophila; species Drosophila parvula. Next base: position 3,729 of record JAEIIG010027340.1, read on the forward strand.
AGATGGGGCTGGGACTGGGCTGGGCTGGGCCCAGGGAGACCCGGTATACTTTGGCATCTTAATCATTGTTATTTGGAGCCATTAGCCCCGACGCTTTGGCTGCTGGTGTTTTCCATCAGCGGCAATTATGTTGACAATTCGGATCCACCTAAAACAGATTACGGAACTTTGGGTTATCATTAAGAGCAGTTTATTGAATATGTATATTTCGTTTTTTTTTTTTTCGGCCCTGATTAATGGGTGCTGCGCAGGCGCGACAGGTGGCCGAGGGCCACGAGAGATCCCAGTGTCTCAGCGTGGAGATTCGGCAACAGGAAGCAGAGCACTTAGGCCACATAAACGTCGCCCCAGAACGCATCGAATAAATTCTCAATTATCGCCCACGCCCGCTCTTGACGTGCTTTTACCCGGGGACCCAGGCAATTTGTATATCCTCGGCTCGAGCATAAATAAAAACGTTTTCCCCGTTTGCCTATTTAGACATCACAGTCCAGGCTACACTGCAAGAAACGCTGCTGGATTAAAGACGTTTTGATGGGCACATTCCCAAAGACCCATCTCTCAGTGCTGATTGAATCGTTTAGAACCTTAAATACTTCCATAATATAGAGCTACAATATCATTTTAAGGCCCTGCGGCTGCTGCCATTGATCAGGATGAAGGGCAGAGCGGAGGATAAATATGTTGGCTGGCCAAACCAGAGCTAAAGCTGGAGTTGGAGCCAGGAAAATGCGGAAACGTGCCAGGCGATTCACATCGCACTCTCTGGACCTGACTGTGGTTCCTCAGTGTTGGCTTCGAATTGAAAAGGGGGTTTCTTTGGATACCCTGCACGAGGTATGGGAAGGGTATAATGAGTTATGATAGCGGAGGGTTTGAAATATTGTGAGGTATATGAGTACAAATAGGATATGTGCAAGTTCATTTGAAACAAGGTACATATTTACAAAACAGTTAATTTCTATTTACTATCTTTACTATCTTTAAGGCTTTCTCTAGCCCACCTTATGTAATCATGTGAACATCAATTGCCAGATGTTTCTCTCTTGAGTTCTAAAGAGGGATCAATCTTTTCAACTTGTATTTCCGAAGCTTTATTAGTTATTTTAAACATTGAGTAAGGGAGGATATATTTTAGTCGAGACATATGCCAGGGCCTACGATTCCTTTGCCCCTTTTTTTTGTGGGGCTTGCAACAAATCCATCAAGGAGCAGGCAGCGCCATCTAGTGTTTGGATTAACCTTGGGGCGATCTCGGGTATTAGAATCGGGCTCAACAATCCCCACTCGCGCCGACGTCCTCCGCCTTGGCTGTGGCTTGTGTAAACACCCACTAAACTGCTGGGCCTGGAGTCTCCAATGGTTCATAAATCATCGCGATAACAAATTACCGCTGCTGAGGATGCGGGGCTCGGGGAGCGTTCGAGAAGCAGCATGGAAGTTACAAAAGATCAATCTTATTTGCGCCCCGAAAAATAGCCAAAGTTGAGGCTGTTGTGTTTTTTGTTGCTGGGCCTCTAAAGAGGCGCTTGGCTGGCCGGTTTTTTCTTGGGACTCCTCGGAGTCGAGTCCGGTCGATTAATTTGGTTTGTTCGGCGGCTGCCCTGCGAACGAACATCTCTCTTTCTTTTGGCTGCATTATTATTATTATTGTTATTGCACCGTTGCCCCTGCCCCGGCCTGTGCTCCTCCAGCTAAACAAACTTACAATTTAGATTGAATTTATTCGAGCGCATGGCCTAGACGAGGAGCAGCCAGTCAGTCGAATGGCCCAGCCAGCTCGGCCTGCCCATTGAGATCTTCATTTGCTGATCTTTCTGGGAACATCTCGGCGGCGTTGACCCCAAAGGCAGCTCCAGCTCCAGCTCCAGCTTCGGCCTCAGAGATCCAGGCGAAACAGGCAAACTTCGACTGGGACTGCGTATCGGGGACTGACCAGGCCGCCTTTCGCTTTGTGCGCCGTGCGTTCTCCTCGCTGTTTGAACTCTATTAAACTCAACGGATTTATTAATTTTGCTGCCGATTAACTGTTTCAGATACAGCTTGACCATTCCGAGTACCAAGCTGGGCTCCACTCGTCTCGTATCCGTTAGCCGCATCGACTCGTAAATCATATTGTGTTTGGTCTGTGGCATTCGCAGGTAAATCTCGGCCAGGCCATCGGAAATCGAAAACCGAATCAAGGAAGTCCCAAGACCGAAAAGCCGACAAAGATTGACATTCGCATAATTAGGCAGTCCGGTTGGGAGGCAGTCCAGCGCATTCCATGGCAGCAGAGTCATATTCATGAACGACAAAGGCCACATAGCCACGATATTAGGCCATAATGTTAACTGGATATGTACAAGTATCTTTAGGATACGTGCCAACAAAAAGCTACTATGTTCTCAAGCCATAGATTATCGATTTATTGATACTATAATTAATGGACTATCACAAATATTAATGCATGTTTAAATGCTTGTGAAAAATATCTTTGTAGTCTTCGGAAGTACCCACATAACATTTATTTTACCGAATGCTGTATAAGGGTATATATAGATATTATAGTATATAATATCTCAGTTATTTTTTGCATAAATTACTACCTACATATATTAACTTCTAGTTAACACCAGGATAAAGATGTTTAGACACATATGCTGCATGCTTAAATTATAATCCTATGTATAATATAAACTTAAGAACTATATATCGTTGACTTAAGGGCTTTAACTATAAGCTAATATATCATAACAGTGTAATGGAATAAAAACGTTAATAAATAAATAAATAAATAAATGCCTTTCCGTCTGAGTGTGGGGGACAGGACTCAATCTGAAATATGTCAGCGATGCAAGGGCAACACAGGAGGCGGCCAGAAGGTGGACACCCGGAGCCGCTTGGGTTGGCTGTCGCTCTTCCCTGCTACACTCGCTAGAGCTGGTGCTGGTGGTGGTGGTGCTGGTACTGGTGGTGGTGGTGCTGGTACTGGTGGTAATGGTACTACCACTAACTGGTGGTGGCAACGTTTGTCCACTTATCTCGCGCAATTGATCGCGGGTTGTTATAGCCGCTGCTGCTGTTGCTGCTGGCGGCCATTGTTTGCATTTTTTCAACTTTTTTGTTGTTCGTGTGTTGTGGGTTCTGTTCTGTTTTCTGTCTAAAATGACATTTTTATGCCGACTTCTTTGTTTGTTGTGTTCATTTGTGTGGGTATAAGTGCGAGTGTGTGTATTTTTGTGGGCGAGTGTTTTATCGTTTGACAAAGGCAGCCATTTTTGGCCTGCCACAAACGGCAATTATAATTGCGGCTACTTATCAGGCAGTGTCGGGCAGGGCGGCGACGGGGTTGGGAATTGGCTGAAACACTGGTTGGCTAGTTACATTTTTTTTCTAAAAGGTAAACATCGTTTTATAGCCCGTTGGCGCTGATTGTGTTTGGCATTGCAATATCAGGTGATTTGAGTCAGTTAATACCCAGTAAAGGTACTTATAAATGGTTAACTACTCTTATTAAACGGTTATCTGAGTATTTATTAAGTTATTTAATGCTAGTAGTAATATATTATTAATATAATTATCTATTTATTATATGTATCATTAATTTATTTACCCTAAAACAGGTTTTTCATTAAAAGATCAAGTTATTAAATACTATAAAAGGGAGGGGATATATATATATATAATATACTGTTAATATAACTATAAATTAAACCACTTAAACTTAATCTCTTAAACCCAGTTTAAACCTTAAGTATAAAGGCCAGCCAGGGTTATTTTTCCCCAGAATAGTTCTCATAGAAAATCATGTAGTATAGCTTACATTTTTCCACAATTTTCCTTGCCTAACAAACCCTACAAGCCCCGCTGAACAGAGTATGCACAGATTGCACTTTGTTTACATTTAGTCTTTATGGCTTTGCCTTGTTTTAAGCTCAACGCTGTTGTTTATGTTCATAGAATAATTATATTTAATTGGCGCCGCCAATGGATCGGAGTAAACATTATGGGGAAATGAAATGCATTACGCTCTTCCCTTCTTCTCTGGAATTTCATATATAATATGTATGAACCCTTTTGCCTGGTTAGCTTGCGGAGCACCACATAAAAAAAAAGCATTTGTTCAGCCTGCTAATGTTGTCAGTGGCCGATATCAGGCAGGGTTATCCCCCCTACTTAATTGGCAAATTATATAGATCTATATGGCGGGCTTGTCTAGATGCGATCAGCAGTGACATTGATGTGACCGGGCAGCTGCTGGCCACAGCCAACGAGCAACGAAAAAAAAAAACGAGTTAATAAGAAACTTGTTACGAAATTAGGCAGGCTGACCAGGGAGAGTTCCAGGATTGAGGGAAACCTGGCTGGCACAAAGTACACACATAAGTTTTCGTCGTCGCGAAATGGATATGCGGAGCAGCGGCGAAAAGCAAACACTGCCAATAAAATAATAACCGAGTACAGTGGAGGCTAAAAATATATATAATTAAATACGATTACGAGTTTTGTTTAAATAAATACATAAAATAAACGTGAAACTTTGTGGAATCACAAAACGATGAACGATATCAACGTTGGAGCTAGGGTTCTGTTCAGAAAATTCGAAAATCCCTATTAAATCTTAGTAGTCTCTAAAACGCACTTGATCTGCCTGCAACAGATATGAATGTTGTTACCAAATTTGGTAGCTCTAGCTCTAACAGTCTCCTATAGCTTATATAATATATAAACCCTTGTACATTATGAGAACCGTACATTATGATAAAGCTTCTTATTATCCTTTTGCGTTGCCAGATATTACCCTTAAATTCCCTTTACCTTACCGAGTTTCCACTGTACTCTCAAGCGATAAGGACGACCAGAAGAGGCAGTGCCACAAGCTGAGTGATCTGAAGGAGGCGAGGAAAAGCACCTGCACTGCGCCCATCTCCCAGAAACTGAAACTGAAGCTGAAGCGTAAATTGATAAGCCGCCAGTTGGGGGGAAATGGGGGAAATGCGGCAGAGGGGTAAGTAAACTGGTTACCTCACCTCCACTCCCTTGGACTGGGCTCCTTCACTCACACTTATTAGTGCCAGCGATGGACATGAGCTGCCTTCTGTTTTGCTCAGTCCGGGCATCGCATCTCTTGCTGCTCCTGGGACTCTTTTGTCCTTCGTTTGCCCAGTGGGATTTGGTTTTGGATATTGGGCAGCAGAGTCGCCTACTGACTAGATAAACATTTGTTTCGTCTGCCTCAAGACCCGAGTCTTTGCTTTGAATACTTGCACGCAATGTAAGTAATTGACAGGGCTACATTCTTAGAGCATAAAGGTGAAGGGAATCCGCTCCTGGAGTCCGAGCAACCAAACTGCTACAGTAAGCACTCGCTCTGAAAAGACAAGAAAGAAAGTCTTCGGAAATTCATAACATTCATAATTACCAATTTATTTAATAGTAATAGTAATAATAATATGTTATTTATATTATTTTTATTTATAAAGCATCTATGCTATTTTTTCTTTCGTTATTTTTATTATAGTTGCATTTTAATAAGGTCTTTACAACTGAGGTACGTATTCAGACTCTTCATTTTAGACTACAAGTTTGGGAAATTAAAGATAGGGAAGATATGTGCTGGAAGACAGCTTCAAAATCGCGTATACGCCTGTTGTTCAGATGAGTTTTTTTAACAACTAACTTTCAAATTGTAAAATATAAATTTTTATAAATTCGACAAAAGTGTGACTACTGTTTTTAATATATTAAATTTTTGATATCATTCCATAGTGTTTTTTAATCCAATTTATATTATAACTAGTTTTAAGTGGGACATAAAAAAGGTAAAATTAATTTTAAGTGAGTGCGAATATATTCCCATTTTTACCTTTATTTTGAGGTTAAAACCAATTGATTTAATTTCTTAAATAACATTTAACTATTATATATTTAAAAAATATTGAACTTAAAAATCCAGAAACATTTAAATATAAATAAATTAAGAAAAACCACAATAATTTATTATTTCCATATATTCCGAAGTGTTTTGTTTTTTTTTTTTGTATTGAAAATGGATATAACAACATAGTAGAAATATGTTTTGTTAATATTTTTGCTTGTGTTTTATAGAATTTCCGTTAAAATCATTAATAATTTTATTTTCCAGTACGCAAATAAATAAATTTGTTGATGAGTTGTTGATAAATAAATTTGTTGATGAGTGTACAAATATGACAATTTTTAAAGGGTAATACCTTATAATATTTAACTAAAGAATCTTATGATTTCCTGGCGAGCACTGTACCCGTTGAGAATTTGAAAAGGAAACAGAACAAAACGTTAAGAACCATCTGTGACATGCGGTTAAAGGGCGGGATCGGCATATGGCCAAAACATGGACATAACCCTCTCAATCCGAATCCGCATCCGCAACCAAGTGCGATGGGCCTCTTGAGTGCGGACATTTTGGCCGCCTAGAAGATGTGCGAATATGATTCCTGTTCTGGTCCCTGGTTCCTTTGGCTGGGCCTCTTGCCGCTTGTTGCCTTTGTGGCTGCTGTCATGTGGCACACGTAAATAAATCATTCGCGATAAGCGCGAAGTGAGTGCTCATGTTTATGGCCTTAATGGCTTTGGTCACACCAAATAAAATTTGCATTCGAGTTAAAAGGGAAAAAGCTAAGAAAATCCCGCTCAAATCAAGAAAACGGATAGCAAGAGTGAGAGAGAGAGAGGGACTGCCATGCTACTGAGTGATAGCAGCCACTGATAACACTTAATTACCGCCTAATTAATTAAGAGATGAGCGATGAATCGCCGAAATCTCGTCTGGCAAGGGCTGTGCGCTGGAAAGAGTCGGCACTAGCGTGTGTGTGAGCGAGTACACGCCCCCTCAATGGCTTGAGTGCAACGAGTAAGCGAGAACGAGATAGCGATTTCCATGGCTGCCTTGGTTGGTTGCTTCATTCCAGGCACGCACACATTGCCAGCAGCGGAACGTTTGGCAATGGAACACCATACTCTCCCTCTCGCACCACCACGCGATCGCTCAGGTTGCCAGGACGACTGGAAAGCAGGCCACAACACACACCGCCCGCGTTACAATTCCGCCGCGTTCCGCCAGGACTGGTTTTCGTTCCGCTCGTTTCGCTGCTTCAGTTGCTATTGGAATCCCAATCCCACAGCGTTTACGTGGCGCAGCGCAGCAAAGTCGCGCCCGAAAGAGAGCCAAAGCCTGAGCGAAAGAGAGAGAGAGAATGTGAGCCACCCAGTGGAAGGCAGAGTGCGAGCGAGAGAGGTGAAGCGCGAGTATTTCGTTTCAAACGCCTGCGTTCCGCTCATCTGGCATTGGAACACCGTTTCCAGTCGATTCACGTTTTCAGCCTGCCGCCAACTTCATTCAGTTGGTTTTTCGATTTCGATTTTTGAACGTGGCCGCTGCTCCCTAACGGTTGTTTCGCCGTCGCCAGATCCCCGCCAAGGTGCGTGTGTGCTCGCTCGAGTGTGTGTGTATGTGTGTGTGTGCGAGTAAAAAGTGAGGGAGAAACAAAAGCGAAACGCAGCACGCGATACCCTGTAACCTGCAACGGCGCCTGAAAGTTCTAGACAAGCTCACGCAACAACGGCAAGACGAAGGCGCCGGAAGGAAGTGCAAGTGCAGACTGCCGGCGGTCATTCACTTCCCTTCTTGCTTCTTGCTTCTGGCTCCTTCCTCCGCCCACGCTCGCATGCTTCTCCACATATGTGTGAGAGTGTGTGTGCGTGCCAGACGAAATGTCACTTTGACAGCTAGTCTCTGCTGGCTCTCTGCCGGCGTCGATCGTGCCGCAAATGATTTGCGTGCCGTTCTTGCGTTAGCGCTTTTTATTCCGTGCCGATTTTGATTTCCTCCGTTGCATGCGTCGTCATCGCCATCGCCCATTGATAAACCCAGAGCCCAACCACAACAACACCAACAACACAAACGCCACTAACAACAACAGCAACAACAATAATAATAACAACAACAACAATTCCGCAAAAAGTGCAAGTGAAAAAAAAGCAAAAGTGCCGCCCAAGAAAATGAGAACCAAAACAATAAACTTACCAAATTGGCGCTGCCGGAATTCAAATAACAACATGAAGCCAATTTCAAAAGCAATTGAAAAAGGATATTTTTTTGGGGGGAAATGTCAAATTCATTATTTATAACTTCCAAGATTGCTTCCAAGCTTATATTCAGGATTTGCAGGATATGCAGAATTTATTTAATTTGTTTTATGTTCAAAACAATATTGAAATTTACTGAATCAATTAAATAAAACGTTAACACTTTAAGTTCGAACAGAAGATACAAATCTCTTTTAATTATTAATACAGCTTCCTTAATTTTACAAAAGATTTTACTGTATTTACTCGGATTAATAATGTAATAGTGGCTACAACGATTTAATCCTGTGGGATTTATAATATATTAAATACTATCAAACGATATTTTTAACTTTGAAATTATTTGTACGAACTTCTATATAACTTGAAAGCTGCATGAGAAGCATTATTAATTCTCTATTTTTTCTTTCAACAAAATTTGTAATTTAAAGAGTATACATATATATATTTAACTTGAAACAATAAAATTTCGTATGAGAAGAAGAATATTCAGTCAAAGTAATGTGGTCAAGCCGGCGGCAATTTACGAGTTTAAAAATCGATTTGTGGGATTCAGTTATCATTATTAGCTTATATTAGTATAAACTTTAATAGGGTTCTTATACATACCCTTATATATTTTTGATAACTTTTAGGCAAAGACTATGTTCATGGATTGAGTTTTGCCATTATTCTGTTTATCATTCGATGCACATTGTTTAAAGTAATTATTTGCATATGTCCAAAAGATACTGCGGCTAAAAATATAGAATATATATCAAGTTGAGCCAAATTGTATTATTTATTAATGCCAAAATATAATAGAGTAGTCAATTACCAACAATTACCTGGCACAATTTTGAAGATCTTAAATTAAAAATAGTTTGAATAGAACCCTGCATAATTCTGCAACTTCTTAGGAGATTTAACCTTTTATTGACAGCTTGTGATAGTTAAAGAGTAAATAACTCATTAATTTCAATTCCAATAATATAGTAATTTAATTTCGAATTTGATTTAATTTTCTGACATAACTTGACTGGAAAATAAGAAGTTAGTTACTTACTTTACACTTTAAATAAAGTATAAAGACAACTTTTTTGTGTATGCTATAAGTGAAAAATGTTTAAAATTCTGCCAAAACAATGAGACAAATATTTATATCTACTTTAATTCTTTATCTCGGCCAAAATCAAAATACTTCTAAAGGGCATTAAAGGCTTTATAGTTTTATTAGCAAAAATCTTGATCCCAATCGGCGGCAATACAGCAAAATATAAATGAAGTGCTTGGCCAATTGCGATTCCCAGACTTTTTCAATTGCTAAATCAGAGAGTTTCCCATCGAATTCCCCCCATATATAGATATAGATATAGCTCCATCCAACTGAAACAGTGCAATAAAAAAAGAAGCGCGAGAAATGAAAAGGCAAACAAAATGTAAGCGTGATGATAATTAAAAATAAAATACAAAGAGGCAAGAAAGAAACGAAATTTACGCGTGTCTGCGAAACACCGAAACCGAGGCCGAAATCCGCAGCAGGATCTCTCTCCGGATCTGATCGCACCCGGCTTCTGGCTGCGCCTCTGCGCGAGTCCCCGTGTGTGTGAGTGTGTTCCCAGAGCAAGCCAAATCAATAAATAAAAACCAATTACAAAATAATACAAAAAAAAAGAAAAAGAAAAGAAGAAGCAAGAAGGAGGGAAAACAACCTGCAGGACAAGAGACAAGCGAGAGAGGCAGCAAGAATTGATACGAAAAATAATAAGAGTAAAAATCATTCACCACGGCGACCACAACGAACTCCGCCCTAGCAATGAGCCAGCTGGGCACCGTCTACGCCACCAAGCGCAGGCGACGCAACGGCAAAAGGTGAGTCCCAGTCCCAGTCCCAGTCCCAGTCCCAATCCAATCCCAGATACAGATACAGGCAGCGAATCAGATACAGATACAGATGCAGATACAAGTGCGCAGCGGGAGGCGGATGGCTGTAGAGGGGGTCTCTGTTATTACTGAAAGATTTCAATCACTGCGCGTGAGTGGCTGCGATTGGCTGCACTTGCCACTTACCCACTTGCCACCTTGTGGCGCCACCCGCTGACGAGCTCGCTCGTGGCTCTATCAATCTCCACCGCCGGCTACTGGTCTTGCATCCATTCCCCGCTCCAATTTCGATTCGATTAATGATCCGCCGGCCATTTGTTGACAAATCACCTTTCGCCATTGACTCTTGACTTGTCTTGGGTCTGGCCCTTGGCAGGAGGGGCGGGGAGGCATTCCCCCTCCCTCCATCTGGCTGTGCCGCAAATTGATTTGCATTATGCATGCCGTGGCAGGTTACCGTGAAATTACAGTAGCCGAGCCGTCGATGGAGATGATGATGATGGTGGCCATGATGACCATGATGACCGTGCTGATTATGATGATGGTGGCCGCTCCCCCGGGCTGTACGCTGGGGGAGATCGGAATCTGCCTGACCCAAGGTGCACATAATTTCTGATAATTTTGTGTACTTAGCCGCTGCAGCAGCACCAAGAATGATGTTTTCAATATATAAATATACAAGAAGACACGCATTACCGCGAGCAACGCTGCTAAATATGCAGCTCCAACCACGCCCACTCTCAGCTTGGTTGCGCTCCATGCGCTAATGTTGCGACCCCCATAATCAAGGTCTTGCGATCGAGACTCACAGATCAGCTGCAGTGCATCATCAGTATGGCCATATATACAAGTGGAGTAGCCTTGGAGAAGGAGGAAAACCAGGAGCTAAGAGCTGAATCGATTAACGATGCATTATCGGTTTGGAAGCGAAGCATGAGGATCTATTTAGAAAACAAGATGGGGAATGCGACTTACATTAACTTTTTGTGTGCTTAACTTTATTAGCTAGAACAGGTCTGATTAATTTAGTAATATTTTAGTAAATGTGGTCCAAGTAATACTCCTAAGTATTAGAAATAAATTTAGTAAACAAGATAGAGAATGTGAAAAGGTAACAAAGTGTACAAATGCTTAACTTTATTGCCTTAAAACTAATGCAGGTAATTTATTTAAATTGTAATATTAAAGTAAAGTATTACCACTAGATTATAGACAATACCTTATTAATAATATAATAGTATATAATAGAATATAATATCATAATACAAATTATTATGAAAGGATAGGTTTGAATTAATTTTTGCAGGAAGTGTATATCTTCCTCCTTTTTTTGTAACCTTCTATCAATGATATTTTGCAATTTATGTGCTTCAAGAATATGGATTGATTTAAAACAATCTCTAGTTAAATATAAACTAATATTTAAAACAAAATAACATTAAATATAAATGGTATTACATAATACAAGTGCATTTCTTAAAGCAATCTAAAAAATAAATTTCCACAAGGTCCCTTCTGTTCTTATTTAAAATATTCAATCCCCCATCATAAATAACAAATTTAAATATGTAAAATATACTAAAGTTCTCTTTCTGTTAAAGTTTTAATATGTATAACATATACAACCTTTTCTTTTGATGAAAGTCCCTGACTAAGAACTTCCACTTAATTCGTTTCACCATCGACAGGCAGTCGCATAATTCGCGGTTCCTTCTAGCTTGATAAAAAATTATAAAGAAGGAAAAAAAAACAATTACACTTTACTGCAGTTGGCACAAAAAGAAAAAAGGAAAAAAAAAACCGGGGCTTTTGCAGTGCCACCCCATGGACCCTGGCTGTGGGCCTGGCTCAGAGCCCTGACACCGACTCTGCCGCGCTCGACTGACGCAAAATTGTCACCTTGCCTCTCCCTGCTGCAATGCACACCTGCAATTAACAGAGGGGCAGGCAGGTCGAGGCCGCACTCAGTTTTTAGGGTGCTGAGCTCTTTGGCACCCCTCCGCCGATCATAGGTTTTTATTTTTAAATTTTTTTAATGAACTGATCAAAATGTGCTATCCAAGAGCTGCCAGGCTAGAGCTCAGCTCTCCTGTTTTTTTTACAACATTTTAATTGAGCTCATAAGTGGCCGGCAGCTGCCCTTTTGTTTTTATGCTCCTCGCCTCGCACTACTGCGAATATTACGCATACGACGCATGGCCTGGCAGTGCAGTTTATTTATAACATTTTGGCCAAGTTTGCGGCTCGCGTGCAAATATTTTATTAGGAACTTATCTATTCAATTGAAGGCACGAATTTCCTGCACTAAAAAGTTGCTGGTATGGCATAATGGCTATCAAAATGGAAGAAGATACTTTGGAAAAAAACCTACTTTATAGCCACACCATAAAGGCTTAACATTTAATTGAAAATGATTATGCGTTTATGGGGCCACATCATTCAATTTTAAAATGACCTCATTTACATAAATTATATAATTTGTTTTAATTGAAAGAATAGTTATAAGTTTGTAACCTTAAAAATGACTAATAGTGTACGTCTAGTCCGTATATCCTTAAGCTAGCTGTAAGTATCTGCCAGATCTAAGAATTTGTTGAATTTTTCTGTTCTTCCGCTTGGTTCTTTCCTGTTAAATGCAATCACTTGAGGGCAGGGTTTAATTGGGAGCCATTGCATCCGTTTCTGAGAGTGCTTTGGCCATTACCACAAGTAGTCAAAGTTCGTCCTGCCCGACCCCTTGCCGCTGGGGTTCCACTTGTTGGTTGTTATGGATATATGAGTCCTGCTTTTGCTTTATTGATTATCAGCTCGTTGTTTATGCTCTCTATGTGGCAATTGTTGTTATTGTTGTTGCTGTGTGTGCACTGGTGTATCCAAGTTATTGATTGCTGCAGCTGGTATATCCTTTGCAATGCTCCTTTCAAGCTGCAGTTGTAGTTGTTCCTTGTCATTGTTGTTGTTGTTGTGGCCAGTTGCAATTGCAATTAGCCATGTTGCAGTTGCAATTGTGTCTGCCTCTGCGAAAGGGTTTAAAGTTCAAGCGCTCGTATTTTATGTACTTTGATTGAGTTGCAAAACTTGTTGTAGGAGGAGGAAGTATTTTAAGAAGGAAGGGGGTACTTCATTTAGAGTTTAAAGGATAACAAAAGGGGGATGAAGGAATGCAGTAACTCCACTTAATTTAAAATATATCTAAGCTATATACATATACATACATTCTTTTTGCTTACTTTCATATTCAATTATTAAAAGTATCTATTGTTAACATAATAGGTTAATTCCCTTCCCTGTAACTGCCTGAACTCTCCTCAACCTCTCGCTTCCTCCTGCAGCAAATTAATTTGTGAAATTTTTGATGAATTACCTTTCCGAGTATATGTATTGTTGGTGTTCCCACATGCCAGAAGATCGCTCTCTGGAAAACCGCAGCCCACTGCGCCATATGTTTACCCCGTCAGATCAGAGTCTGAGCTCGGCTTTTGGACCGACGACCATATGGCCAGGACTGCTTTCACACAGTCACATAAATTCCGGAGTCCCGGCCCAATTTAATGTTGGTCAAACGAGCGCTGACCAGCCGGCAGGCGATGTCCCGTTGGGCGGGGGAGTCAGTTCGGGACACCACATGGCCCATGGTGGTGGGTTGCTCATTAGTTGCGCCTGCGCCTGCGCCCTGGCCATTTCGGCGGTATCGGAGCCGGTTCACATGGGGTTAAAAGTATCGCAACTAGCGGGTTATTCTTTTTAGTTAATTACCACAGAAGGAGGGGGGTGTCGAAGATCGAAAGATATATAGAAGTATGCCGACCGAATGGCATATGCTGGAAACATGAATATAAACTCCAATATGCTCTTTCTATGAACAGAAGATGCACAAGTTACGCCGAATATATACTTTACAAACTGGAATTTAAATTCTTTAAAGCTCATTCTTAGCTTGCATTTGGCAGTCATTAAAATCTAAGCTTTTTCATGGACGATTTTCTATTGGGGACGTCATGGAAAATGGCCTTAAATGCTTTGCTACCGTCTTTGGTTAACCGTTTTCCATCGCCAGTCCGCTTCAGTTGCTTGCCGGCGATTATCCATCCATCTATCAGTGTGTGTGTGTGTGTGTGTTTGTATCTGACGGGTATATCTCTCCCTGTTCCACTCCCACTCAGGGGGCCTGGTGTTTGTGTGTTGGTAATTAACACCATTGCGTAATGCAGCGTATCGAAGCCTAAATAGTGCTGCTCCATATGCCAAACTGGGCGGCAGTGGGCCCCGAGGAGGAGGCGGTGTCAGCGATATCAGCCATTAAATGCGGCGACTCATTCCGGGGCAGCTGCCGCTGCTGCTGCTGTAGCTATTTTGTTGCCATTTATGGGGCCGGGGCCCTCGCATCAGTCATGTCGGAAGGTGTCGAAACGCTTAGAGCCTTACAAGCGATTGGGTCGCGGATTTGTCGGGCTTTCCGTCTGGCCAACGGATCAGCTGGCGGATCAGGATCGTTGGCTGTCCGGGGATCGGGTTAGTGTCAGTGAACCCGGCTCCCGGTGGCAAACGGGGCAACCACTAATCCATAGGACTGACCACCTGCATTTGGCCAACCCCGAGAGCCTAGCCCAGGTTAGTCAGCGAAAGCAAAACAAAAGAATTTCAAGTTAACCCAAAGCGTCCCATTAAAATCCACCACCACCAGCAACAGAAATAGGACTGCCGGCACCGGGAGAAGGACCAAAACCAGGACGCACTGTTGCCGTCTGCATTTTTGTGTATGTTTCTCTGCTTTTTCGAGTGTGCGCTGAAGTGGAGCGCCAAGGGGCTGGACAGGATTGTGGGGTGGACTTTCAGTCCTCAGAGAGGTGGTGGTGGTGGTATCAGCCCCGAGCAGGTGATACTTTTAGTTACCTTTTCCTGCATGATATCCTGGCCGAAAAAAAAGGACTCGTTTAACTCGGACAGTGAGCTTACAAAAGGCTCATTGCGAGCACACACAGCGTGGCTGCTGAACTGAGACGGACTTCTAATGACACCTATCTCCTGAGTTATATCTGTACAAATCATTTGAAATGTATGTTAAATTGTGATTTTTATAGTAGCAGCATAACTACCCATATAATGTAATAAATAGTTTATCATTTAATGCAATTCCAATTTGCATGGCACTAATAAAATTAATAGCACATTCGGAGGCTTAGTTTTTAGCAATTAATCCAATCGTCACTATAAATGTTCATTAACACTTTCTATCAATGCTTATCGGCATTTAAATCTTTAAACATTTAAACCATACTGCGGCGATTATCTTTTAATTTATAATATTTTAAGCTTAATTTTTAGATTTTTAAAAATATTTACATTAGCTAGTAGAAACTACGCAGATAGTGAGCGTTCATTGGCAAATTAATACTAAAGAGTCCCTTGGCTAGGGCAGAAGCTAGGAATGGAAAAAATATGGATATATCGATCGACACTGTATTTTTATTTTAATGCGCCTAAGAGCCTAAAGGGCCTAAGCTTAGTTTGAGCTATCATAGTTAGAAAACTATAAAGACCTATTAACAAATTTAGTTTTGAAAATTACTTAAATATAGTCGGAAAAATATACAAAGAAATAAAATAAAATATTTCCATATTGTTTCGATATTAATGATGCGATCGATTGTTAAATGTTAGGTGCGATATTTGTCGACATATCATATTTCAATATATCAAAGTTAACAACATTTCCAATATGATTTTCAGCGTGAAACTATTATATGTATATTAATAGTCTATTACTTGTCTTCGGGCAAATGCATTTATGCGCACAACAGTCTAAATTTTAAGTAGACTAGAAAACTAGGCAGATTTTTTTGAAAACAACAAATTATTTTAACTGTTTTGCCTAACGTTCTTTGCATTAACCGATCACTGTCTAGAAACATTTTACCTAAGGAAATAGTTTTTATTTTGGTCGCCAGTCCACTTTAAATTTCCAGACTCTAATATAGTTAATTAAGATGTACGATAAATTAGCTTTGTGTTTTCCCCTTAGTCATTTCGATTTGGGATGCCAGCGGCAAATCGTGTTCAGATATATAATATTTAATAATTATACCGGCCGTCCAAATGATAAATGATCAATGCCAAAATGCCAAATGCGCATCATTAGCGGCACAGTAGCCACTGTTGTTATTCGTACGTTTTTTGTTGTTTTGTTTTTTTGGACTTCTCCAATCCCGCGCCCCACTAAAACCAAAGGCCGCGCCCACCAGTGGAGGCATGGGGTTGGGAACTCCGCCTATGGTTGCCTCCCCTTCTTCCCCTATTCCCGCACCCAGTTTCAGCCCAACCCCTACTCTCTACCACCATCCCTTTCCGCCTTCGTTTTGGCGTTCGCAGCTGTCAAAAGGTTTTCAAAGTTGCCTTTGCCCGGCGCTTTGATGTCGCCCCCGAGTGTTCGTCTGTATGTGTGTGTGTGTGTGTGTGTGGGTTAGGGGTGTGTGTGTGTGTGTCAGTAGTAGATACATTTTTTTCCGCCGACTGTGTGGAGCTCCTTTCGGTGAGAGACCAAAAGAGATTCCGCTGCGCGAATCGCAAAAATGTTTAATCGATAAAATAAATGAGTTGCCTTTGCCACAGTTTAGTTGTTCTTGTTCCTGTACTTCCCCTGCTGACTGCTGCTTCTATTGATGTTGTTGGTCTTGTTGTTGCCTTCTGTCCTGGCACAGTTGACGTTATTCTTGTGCAGAACTTTTGCCGCCTCATAGAACACATCTAGCCCGAGGTATGCATTAAGCTCAGGCAGTTGTTTTGAGGCCCTGACAAGGGTAATCGTAAAACTAAATACGAACCAAGCGGGCGCTCACACACATTCATTGGCCATTACAACCGTAGTTTTATGTACTCCTCGCTGCAAGAATGTATCTGGCGGATACCAAAGGCAAAACCGTAGATCATAAAGCAGGGAAATGTCACTGAAGGAGTTCGCCGATGGGAAAACTGTCGCAGTCGCTGGCCATAGATCAATGGCGATTGCAATTGTCGGCCCCTCTCAAGTTATCGATAACATTTATCACTTCATTAAGCGGACGGAGCGAACATTCCGCCGCCTCTGTTTGTACAATTAATATGCAAATGAAACCCGAATGGGACGCGGATGCGAACGCTGACACTGAGGTGGGGGATGTACTGCTTGTGGCATCTTAATGTGGCATCACCGCATTCGAAATATGCAAATAATGCGTTTAACAACTTAATTCGGTTCACAGTCCATTCAGAAGAAGAGTTTCGCCCCTCTGACGATTAGCGCGGGCCATGAACCTGAGAGCCTGGGACCGATTCAGCAAAGATTCTCACCTCGCAGACTCTTCTTCAGTTGCACAGCGAAAAATAATGTTTTTATTCAGATAATAAACGTTTTTTAATTCAGCTTAGCAGATTAACTTATACTGCTATTTATCTTGGACATTGTTGCAATCCGGTCAGTACACTCAAAAGGCTCTTAAGACACCAAGCACGAGCTTGTTAAGGTTAAGTGTTAGGAGAAAGTATAGGTAATGCTTGTTAATATTCATAATTTATTTTAAAAAGAGGAGATTATCCTTAATCCCATAATAAAAGTATCTTTAAAATAGTTTAGAACTTAAAGGCCACCCACTTATCTTAACTTAACTTTACTTCTAAAAATATTTAATTGCCTTAGAACCTCATTGATGATTTATTAAAAGAATTATTCAAACTACAAAAGGTTTCTATGCCTCCTAGTCGCATTTTACCACCGATTCCACAAACCCATGTTCTCATCAGTTAAGTAAACATTTCTTTCAGTGCATCGCTCCTCTGTCTGAGGCTCCTCCAACTGGAATTTACCTCGGCTTACCCTCTTTCGGCCAACATGTTATCTTGACAGAGTTGCGCGATCGTTTTGTAGTCGCTTTTGGTTTCAGCTACTGCCTGGCGATTCACTTTTCTCGCTTTCGGGTTCGGGTTGACAAAATTAATGAGTTGGCCGCTCGGTGAGGCTCCTCCTCGCGCTCCTCGTTAATTTTAACAGCTTTGGGATGCTGAGCCTCGAAATTTATGCGTGAATTTGGCGCAGATCCATTAAGTGGTCCATAGATTAGATGGCTTCGCTCCCTTTACGGACTGCTAAGTGGCTGGCTCCAAGGCGGCAACACGGTAGCATAACAGCAGCATGTTGTTCGCCACTGACAGCCTCCTTAAATGGCGCTTAACTGCTCTGTGTGTTTTGACATTTTCATCCAGTCCTGAAAATATAAAATCAATTAATTGTGACATTTTGCAGTGCGAGATGATGGTAGCCAGAGTTCCAGGTATGTGTGTGGGGCATCAACAAGTGGCTGCTTTGGGGAGTATGTAAAATCAAATTAGTTGCAGTAAAAGTGAGCGATGATGACCCACAATCCGGCGCTGCTTTTGTTTAGAGTTTTATTTTTTAGACACGCCACTTGCCGAAAGGGTTGAGCCATTGAGGGGTTGAGGCGGAGGTGCTCAGGTGTGTTTAGGGAGGGGGACTGAGAGGGGCGCACAGCTATCAGCTGCAACGGCGGCACGCAGCTCTCGACCAACACGCATAGGCCAAAGTCAAAAGAGCCAACTGATGAATGAACGAGTGTCTGCTCTACTCTGCGTGTGTGTGTGTGTGTGTTACTAACGGTTTGCTGCGATTTTGGCGCCAAATCGAGCGTGCTATGATCAACAACAATAACAACAGAAGCGCCAGCAAGAGCCACCTGAACACGCTGCGTATGCGTAATGCTTTGCATGCAAGCCGGCAAAAAAAAAAAACGAAGCGAGGCGAAGGCGTAGACAGCTGAGCTGGATGCCATGAACTCACGTGCCCCCCAAAGGATTGCGTGTCATTTGTTTATAAACACATCACAGAGCGGGGCAGGGGTTCGCTGGCGGGGGGATTAAGCAACAATCGACACCTGCAAATGGCAAAATAACATTTGAACGGAAAGTTTTCAGGCAACTTGCAAAAAATTGCTCGTCAAATTAAAATCCTTTCTGTGTCCTCCTGTACACAAATAAATATATCGCTTATTTATGCTGGCATCATTTTGCATTATTTTTAGAATTGTCGAGTGCCATTTCAGTGGAAAATGTTAGCTATTTTTCGGATTTCAGCTTAGTTAAAGTATAATTCTTATTTGAAAATGATAAAAACAATTAAGTTTAGACATAATTGCATACCTGCATACCTTTTCCTTATAGGAATTGATTATAATGCTAAAATAAAATAATAAATCGCAGTGGCTAGCAGGGAGCGGTTTTTAAGAGTTTTTTTTAACTATTAATTAACTAAAAAACAATTGGAGAACAAAAACAGAGAGTATAATATGAAAAAAGTATAATATAAATAAATAACGAAATAAAATAAGCAGTTATGGCTGACACTTTTCCTCTAACTCAGGTTTTAAACTTATTGATCTACATTCGCTTGAAAAAAATGTACTTTTATTATCTAAAACCCGCCAACCTCTTTGATTTTAGTTTAACAATATTCTTTTATGCTTTTAAAAGATAAATATGCTTATTATTTGTTCATAAACACTGTGAAACTGTAGTACCATATCTTCATTTCTAAATATCACACCTCTTCTATAAATACACAAGTTTCTTTTGATTTAATATCATTTATATCTTCAATATTTTTTATTACATTTTCAACCGATTTCAGCTTATTCTGTTCTTATTCTATCACTCTTTTGGTTTAATTATTTTTTGCTCTCGACTCTTACTTACTTACTTATCTTTATTGCCCCGGACAACAGTGGTGGGGCGTGGTGCGTCGGGATTTAGGGCTTATATCTAATTCGCTAGATCTGCGGACTTTGCTTTTGGCGTGTGCTGGGCGAGACTGCAGCCTTGGACCTTGCAATTTGTGTCAACCCAATCGCGAGACACACTCACTCCGCCCCTGGCCGCAATCCCAGAGCTACTCCCGCCATTCCTTTTAGCGGTCCGGCGGACGGAACCCCAATCCCAAAAGTCGTCCGCATTGTAATTTCTTTAAAAGCAATTCATTTCATAATGGGAAAAGGAAAGAAGAAATGCGAAGAAGAATGCCGAATGGGGGGAGGTCGAGTGGGTCTGGGGTATAAGCGGGCCAGCAGAGTTGGGAAAGCAACGAAAATGGCGAAAAATAATACATGGGGAAAATGTATAGAAAGGACGACGACGACGACGACGACGACGAAGACGACGGCGGCGCTTAAGGAGAATAAAAATGGCTTTTTGGGGCTGAAACTTTCGCAAGGAGCTTGGCCCATACACACACACACACTGCAGTTATCCTTTGTTGGCTAGGATTCCTCTCTACATGTACACATACACACACTCTCTCTCTCTTTTTCTCTTTCTTTCTGTTTCCCTCCTGACGTTTTTATGGCCCCCAGACAAAAGGTTGAGCCACCTTTCACCTTTCCTCCCCGTCGCCGAAAGTTCTTTTAGTTTTTGGAAAGTTGTTTATGGAATTCATTTTATTCCCACTGGCTCCGGCTCCCACTTCTGCTCCTGCTCCTGCTCCTGCTGCCTGTGCCCTTGCCATTTGCTTTCCTTGGACTGCTATAGATAATAAGAAAATTATACATTTTATGCCGCCAACTTAGGCGAGAGACAGACAGGGGGCAGGGCGGCAAAGCACAAAAAATAATACACCGCATTGCCCCCAATTTTGGCAAGGGGCCTCAATTTGGGCACCGGCTCGAAATTATTTCTATGTCGATTCCTTGGCTAATTCGCAGCCTTGACTCCGGGCGTCCTGCGGTGCATTCCGATGCGTCTAACGGTTTCGTTCATCAATATAATCAAGCCGCGATCCGTTCGTTTATCCTGTTTTTTTATTCTCTCTGCCCCAGACACTGATCATTTTCGAATTTCTTCGTAATTGGCTATTTCATTAAATGAGTTCTTTCGATTGCTCCGATTTCAAAGGTGGAGCTGGTATGGATTGTCCCACGTTTAACGTCGATTTGCGGGGACAACTGTTTATCCCTTTTGTGGCGGGAATCCTTATCTGTGATCCCTGTATCCTTTGCAGCTGGGCGAGAAGTCAGCATTCCGCTGAAACCGGACAACACCTTGGTGGCACGATAATGGAACTGGGATTGGGAGCGCTCCGATATCAACTGGGGGATTATCCTTCCATCCGGCAACCGGCGACAATTTGAGGCAAACATGTTGTCCAGTTTTGTGACATCAAACGGACATGCCACTGACAATTACCCGGGATCCTGCAGCGGCAGCAGCAGAAAAAAACAGTGCCAGAGGACGAGGTCCGACGGCCAATTAACTTAACGCGACAATATCCTGCAACAGTCCGCGTCCTTTTTCCGCGTCTCTCTCGTGTGTGTGTGTGTGTGTGCAGCCAAGCAAAAAGTTCTCCAAATAAAACGCGACACACAAAAACCCAAACGAGAAACACAACAAATGCTTAAAAAAATTTCAAAACATTGACAAAAAGAGAAAAAAAATGCCACGCAAGGTTTGGCCCTGGAAGGGGTCGTCTCATAAATTACAACAATAATTATATTTAATTACCGCAATTAACTTTGTAATAATGTCAATGAAAATGATGAGACGAAATATGATTAAAAAAATAACACAATAGAGAGAGAGAGAGTGCAGAGAAGCCGCTAAGAATGCATCAGTTAATGGAAAAAATCGCAAAGAACTGCCCCGATTAGCCGCTCACGGCCATGGATAATGATGAATTAGCGGCAAAGCTTTTGAGCTAATCCTCTCAGTCCCGATTCCTCGTTTTCATTCCTCATAAGCCCCCCCATAAACGGATTTTGCATTTATGAGTCCCAGTCAGCATTTGGATTTACAATGGTATTTCTTTATATATTTTTTTTTTCGCTCAGACGCGGCTCCTCCAGGTCGGGTCCGGCTGTCGGTCGGTCCTCCAACATTTTATGACATTTAATTGGAGTGGCTCCAGATTGCGGTCGGACTTCTGATTTGTGTCTGGGTATCCATGCATATTCCCGTTTATGATTTGATTCACGGAAACTGTTAGTTGGAGGTGGAGTCGGGTAATGGGGACGATTATCTTGCTGGAATCGGAGCAGGGACTTCAAACGTGCCAATACGCTTCATTATAGTTCATTATATGTGGCTAGAAGAGTGGGTTTAACTAATAATATAAGAAGTGATTTTGATTTCGAATTATGTAGGGTTTTAAATAGAGTTATCATGGGGAACATTAGATGGTACTGTATGTAAAATGGTTATTTATGAAGTTTGCTTTCATTTTAGTAATAATTTAATGTTTAGAAATCATTCGAACTTATAGGAAACTATATTTGTTTGTAGAGATTTATATCTGAATCTGTCTGGGAATCATTGAATATTATTATTTAACAACAAATGCCCTGAAGATAGCCAGAAATCAGCCTAATCCAAAAATTAGCCTATAATGTGAGGCTCATATTATCTTCTATGTACATAAAGACAGTCAATCATTGTCCAATAGATATAATGGCATACATTAAGGTACCGCTTGTGCAATTTACACACCCGCCCTTGGATCGACTAATCAGCGGATGAAGTGGGCAAAGCTAATCGAAGGAAAACTACCCCAGATTGAATGACCGTAATCCTTGAGGGACTCAGCCACCATCTGGGGGAGTATTTAGTTTGAACCAGGGTCTAAGGGCTATTACACTGTTTCGGGTAACTGATAAGTGCAATTAATAATTTTTGACCTTTTCAAGTTCACGCTGCCGACACTGCCAGCTGACGCGGTCGAGGCCTCGAGCTGGCGTTCTATTTTAGTCAGCCACTTTCCATTTATGCATGAAAATTGTTTTTAATTTCCCTTTCACTCATTTTTCCCCTGTTTTCTTCTTTCTATTCCCAAAAACCCCGCAGCCTGAAGCCGCCGCCCAAGGATGGCGTCACAAAGAGCAATCCATCAAAGAGGCATCGGGAGCGCCTCAACGCCGAGCTGGATCTGCTGGCCTCGCTACTGCCCTTCGAGCAGAACATCTTGAGCAAACTGGATCGACTGAGCATTCTAAGGCTGTCCGTTAGTTATTTAAGAACCAAAAGTTATTTTCAAGGTGAGTTCTATGTTAGCTGTAGTCCGCGAAGGGTGGCCAATCGAAACACCCTCAACTGGGTCTCAACTGGGTCTCGAATGGTTCTAAACTGGGTCTCACCCGGGGCCTCCTTTCCATTCGCCATACGGCGCGTAACGATTTCGGCCTATTAAATCGATTATGCCGCGTCCGAGGAACTCCCCGTTCTGGGTTTGGTTGCTCAGACTGCGGCCCAGACCCAGACCCTAAACATGACTCATAAATGATTCAAAACTAATTTCAACGCCGCGCCAGGAGGTCCTCTACTCTCTCCTGGCCACTTCCACAACTCGGTGGCGACTCGGACCAGCGACAGACAAACACACGCACGTGCTGTTGACGGATTAAGGAACAGTCAGGAAGGAAGCAGCGAGCTTGATAGGAAGCGGGGAGCGGTCTACAAGGGAGTCGGGAAGGGCTAAAAAAAAAATACTGAACAGAAAATTAGGGGAAAAACACAGCAAGAAAATGTTATTTAACCTGAGGACTTTAGTGGCATATTTTAAAATATTTATAAAAATTAGAAAGAATAATTATTTAAAGGACTGAAAATTAACAGACTTTGAGACTATTCTCCAGGGTATATTCCCGATGTGACGCTTTTTTTCCCCAGTGCATTTGACGTTGTCTTCAGCTTAGTCAGTCGGGAGTAGAGCCAGGAGCTGGAGGAACTAACATATGTATCTACTTCTCTCGGGGGTGCTTTATTCTAGCCCGGTCCCGGGACCCGGACGATGTGTGGGCCGAACTGAGGGGTTGCTGAACGCTGCGGCGGGACGCCAAGAGGGGTCAAGATATTTGTATAATTTAAATTAATTAAAACAAATGCAATAAACTCTCGGGCCTTGATGGCTTGATTAACGATTCGTCCGCCCCGGGTTCGTTGGCATTTCGCTTTTGTTTTAATGACCAACAACACAGAAAGCAACAAACAAAAAATGAAAATAAAGAAAATATTTAATTGCCTTTTCGTTCGCATTTAGTGGCACAAAATTGGCAATGTCCAAGCGGGGGTCGAGTGACAGCTTTAATTAAGCTTAAGTGCAGAATTAAGGATCCAATCCGTTTCCCCGAGACTCGAGAACTCGAAAAATCGAAGTGCGGCTGAGAAAAGGTAGCAGGCTCGGAGTAAATATTTTGACAATTAGCGGTCAAGCGGAGTTCAGCGTTAATTGCACTGGCAAACTGTTTGGCTTAGAGGACAGAACAAACACAAAGGAGCAGCCGCCTGGCCGGCCACGTGCCTCTAGACGCGTTGTGCATTGTGAAAAGTCAATATAAACATTAGTTTCCTTTTTGCCAGCGGTACTGCCAGGACCTGGGCACCTCGCAGGACAGCAACGACGACGACGACGGGTTAATGGACCAGAACCGTTGCGGCGTGTGCCCCGGTGAGTGGCCCTTTCTCCGCTACCCCCCATCCCTCCCTTCCTCGGCCAGGGGTTGTCACAAAACACACGGCGCACGGGGTCAACGTTTGTTTTCATTGCGGGACCCGTAGCCGTGCCCAGATAGATGTTTTCGGATATTATCGGGATCATTTAATTTACAATTAGTGTTTGTTTGCCCTCGTATCCCATCAATGGGTTTGTCTGTTTCGGATTTTCGGGGTTTCAATACGCATACGCGACGTGTGTCGCTCATGGATTACCGGTCGGAAGCACTCAAGACGATTAAAATTGATTCGATGTCCTGGGGGAGGGAGAGGATGCTGCTGCCGTTCGTTCGGCCAGTGGGATAGTTGCTCCCACGTATCCTGTATACACATGTCTATTTGGAGTGGGGCCTCGTCCTGCGAGGACTCGCCATCTGAAGTTGCTTGACCCTGACTTGCGCAAAAAAACTTCTGCGCCCCGAAAACCGAAAACAATACGAACGCGAACCGAACTGAAAATGTTCTCTATACCCCGGGCAAAAAAAAAATGAAACTAAGCAGAGTTTCAGAGTTTCTTCTTTTGCATTTAGCTGTACTAGCTGTGCTTATGCGCGGAGCCACGCCCCTTTCTCCCAGCCGTCCCCCGATGATTTAGTAATACTCTCTCTCTCTCTCTTCGAGCTCTTTGCCGAGTGCTTTTCCACTATCTCTGGGTTTGGTTTTGGCCGCAAACTAAATAATTAAAGCGCGCTGCTAATGGGCCATTGTCTTGGCCCCGACTGCGAAGGGTGCGGGGTGGTGAGTGAGAGGATCTGTCAGGGGGCAAAACTGTCTATAATTGCCAGCGGGGCCAGCTCACCTTGGCTCACCTCACGGCTACTGGCCATAATTGTTAAGACGCGCAATTTCTACATTTTTAATGCCCTTTTTCGAAGAGGAGCAGCGCACTCTCCACTCCTGTCTTTCGACGTCTCTGCCTAATTGATGAGTTGCGTAATTAAGTGGCAACCGAGGGGTTGGAACAATTGCTGAAACATTAGTTGTTATGACCCCGTCTCGTTCTCGTTCTCTTTCTCTTGTAGATATTGATAGTTTCTGCTTTTACGATTATTATGCATTTACTCTGTTTTTTCTGGGAGTCCGCACGCTACCCCCTAAACGCAGCTTTCTCCACCTGGCCGCTACTCGACCCCCCGCCGACGGAGCTAATGCCATTAAAATGGCAGTAAAATGTGGCCCATAAGCAAATTAAGTTCCCAAGAACCGAGCCAAGTTGAGCAGTAGCTACCTCTAAGATTTGGTAACCCGAGATGGGAACGCATTTGCATTTGCTTTGGCGTTGGCCGACGTGCCTTCGCCAGCCAGCAGAGTTCCCACACACTATTAAAGCGAACACTGTTCAAAATTATTGATTTTAATAATAATAATAATAATGATAATAATAATAATAACCCAGTTTTAATGCAACCAGATTCGCATTCAAATTTTACATTTATTATTTCTTTTAAAGAGTCTAGCAATAACTGTAGTATTTTATAGATAAACAATATATGATATGATGATTATATACCAACTGCACTAAAAATAAGACAATTCTGAAAACTGAGAGACGAGTTAGTATGGTAATGGAGAGACAG
Source organism: Drosophila parvula (assembly GCA_018904695.1). Taxonomy (NCBI): domain Eukaryota; kingdom Metazoa; phylum Arthropoda; class Insecta; order Diptera; family Drosophilidae; genus Drosophila; species Drosophila parvula. The sequence goes on from JAEIIG010027340.1 coordinate 29,792, forward strand.
ACAGATGGAAATGTCTAGATCGCCTCATCTGCTGATCAATTATATAGATTCTTTTTAAGGCTTGTAAATGATTCTTTCTCTGCGTTGCAAGCTCCTGTTCGAAATTGAAATACCCTGCAAGCCTATACATACAGATTATATATAAATTCCCTATCCCAACCTCCCCGGTTTATAATCTACACATAGTTCTTCTATTTTCCCAGTGCATATCAAATATAGTAATAGATTTTGTGGCAAATCATGTTGCCATTACTTTTAATTCAATGGACTTGGCCTGCTCCGGCCTGGCAACTGGTTATCGGTGCTTCGTGGGAAGCGGCTGAGTTGTGGCAACCTGCTAAGCGTATTATGAATGAATATGAATCTTTGGACATCATGTCGGAGCAGGGGACACCCGAGACGGGTTGCCTGCTGCTTAGTAGTCAGTCACCCACCGATTAGTGGCCAAGACAAGGTCACTTGGTCAGTCAATCTTCTGCTGCTTCTGCTCCTGCTGCTCCACTTGCCACTGGGGGCATTTATGCTATTATCAAAATTGCCTACAGGCATTCGCTCCCAATTTGTAGGAGGCCGGTGAGGGGGGTGTAGAGGAGGCCAAGGCTCAGTTCTTAACCTATAAACATAGTGAGGCGGCCGGAGCTCCAGCGGCATTTGGCCAATTTTTCGTACATTGTAACATGACTTTCGTGCGTTGCTCCAGTTAAGGCCGCCTTAACCCCTCGGTGCCGGCTCAAAACCAGACAATGAATGGGTCGCAGGCGGACATGCAATCAGTCAGGCGATGGCTATGGCTATGGCTATGGCTATGGCTATGGCGATGCACTTGCTCCACGTAGGTGTTGCTTTTGTTGTTGGAGCACTGTGGCGTTGTTGTGGCCCAAAGGCGTCGCATTGTCACGCCGGCCGAAAGCTCAGCTGTTTCTATATACCCATGGATACGGAGATATACTTACACGGATACGGATACATAGCTCCGCGTGCATTGGCAGACAACATTGCGTGACTTACGTAGGTCGACACCCCCTTTTTCCCTCTGTTCTTCCTCCTTCACCAAGATACAATGTCTAGGGCCTAGTTCAATTTAAAGTCCAATAAACGATTCAGTCACTTTAAAATTGTAGAAAGAACTTGAACCTATAAGGAGAGTGTAATTGCGCAGTGCGTTGGCATATCAAGTGCTAGGAACTTAAAGCCGCAAAGGAACCTTCTTGAAAATGGACTATATAATGGAATGGAGTTTAATCGGAAAGCGAAGATCCTTGAAGTGTCTTAGAGCAAGGATAATAAAGGCATAGGATTACTTGTGGCTTTTTTACTGAAGTTTGTAGTGGAGATATTCTTATACAACTGATTTTTAGGCTATATACTTATTCAATCATTCAAGCTCCACACTTTTTCCATTGACTCATTTATTATTAATAAATTTTGTAAACTTTTTACACTATAATTTCGATTTCTAAATTATAGTTCGGCTTGTTCAGTCTGAGACACTTTCAATAAATTAAAACTTGTACTTATAAAGGTCAACATATTTGTTTTCCTGAAATTATAGCTTGGTAAAATTTGTTAAGGCAACAAAATCAAAATGAAAAGTACATGAAAAGAACATACAAAATATTATATATTTATAATTTAAAGCCAGAAGCAAATGGGATTTTTAAGTAACAAGTAACCAATAATAAGATATTGATTAGGTAAAAATTGGTTGTTTAAATTCAGTTATTTATATAGAAGGAAACCATAAGTATTTTTGTGCATCAAGGCTAAACCTTGTGTTAATATGGCTTACAACGTATATAAATACATATATATACAAATCTAAATCTTTCAAATAAATAAGACTTTAAGAGGGAACCTTTTGAATCATAGTTTGTAGTCTGACAGCTCTATTATTGGTATTTATTTAATATCCCTTCCAAGCCAAACTCCGTTGCTACCTTCCCAGTGCCCAATGGAACTGTTTGCTATCCCCGCCGTTAGCTGTTAACCTTTCCTTTTGACCCACAGGCCGTCGCGGCAGGGTGCAGTGCATCCAAAAGGGGCGCTGTCACTCCTGACAGCTACTGCCAATGGTGCCGCTTTGCTGATGCTACGGGTCTTGGTAACATATATAGTACGTATACTTTCCCGACACCGGCCCTGTCAGTTTTCCAATCAAATCCGCTGATGAGTTTGACATTTCCATGACATATTTGCTTCTGTCGGCACGGAAAATGTTTGCCAAAATGTCAGAGAATTTAAACTTTATTTATTATTCTGCGCCAAGCCGTGCCACCAGCTAGCTAGCCGGGGCACGCCCAGTTGCCGCTCCATCGCCAGCATAATTGAAGCCATTCCGATGGAAAGGATGGGGGGGAAAATGGCTCAGAGGAGAGCTTGGACTGGTGTGGAGTTGGTGGAATCGGAGGTGCCGTCAGTGCAACGTCATTAGGGCGAGTATCTATCTTTCGGGTCTTCTTTGGCTGCCTTTTTCCCAACTGGTTTCGCTGTGACTTTTCTCTCTGTCCGCTTTCCTCCACTCTCTGTGGCCACTTGGGTGGGGTTTTTCCTCATCGCCGCCATTTTATGTGTATGTGTACATCATTGGGCTCTCCGGCAAGTAAGCCCGCACCTCGCACCACCGCCAGCCGAGATTTTGCGCTTTTCCGGGCTCGCAGCTGAAAGATTTTCATCCACCGTGGCCGTTGCCGCTCCGGTATTGGGTTCACGGTGGATGGTCGTCCGTCCATCGTCCGTTTAACGACTCTCCGGGGGTGGCTTCGTCAAGATGGAAGCTCGCTGCCAGCGGAAAATGGGATGGGAAAACCAGCAGAGCAGCAGAGGAGCAGCGGAAAAGCGGAAAATGCGGAGAATTCGTCGTAAATTCGGTTTATTCGCCGAGTAATAATACATTGTAAGTGCAATAAAAGCGCCGGGCAGATTTTGTAACCGGAGCCGGACTCGAAGCCAAAGTCCGACTGCGAACCCAACCCAAATCTCTAACCAACAGAAAAGAAAAATAATTAAATGAGTTTATGCACGTACAAAAAAATTAAAATATACAACCAGAAATAATAAAAAGCAGGGCCGCGAAATGGAATGAATGTAAACTGAGCCTAATTAAATTATGAATAATTACGAACGGCGTCGTCCTAGGCCAAGTGGCTGTAAGGGATCACGCCAGGATTACACGCACATGATGCAATTTGTTTGGGCCCCATTACGGGGCAGCCAGAGCCAGCAGCAGCAGGAGCTGGAGGGGAGTGGCCGGTGTAAGCAGCGGACGGTAACCAGCGGCGACTATTTGTTTTATCGCACTTTCGCTAAAATGAACAATCTTTCGGGCCAGGCTCGAGGAGCGAGCGAGCGCGAGTCACTTTTGTTAATTTGATAAAAAGGCCAAAAAGGCCGAGATTAAACCGGGGCGACAAGGAGCTCCAGTTTGCGGTCAGGTCAGGTCAGGAGTGGGTCTGGTCTGCGGGGGGAACGCTAAACCTGCTAATTGAAATTGAAGCCGGACTCTGAGAGTTTTCCCCCTGCTTAGGGGTTGCAATCGCTGGAAGGTGGAGAGACCTTTTCCCGAGGCTTGCCATGCGTAAATTAAGTTTTCCTCGACTCCTATTCTAGCTGCTGTTTTATTTCACTTCAGCATTTTTTATTTTACCCATTTGCGTTGATAAAAATCATAATTTATGACATCAGCTGGCGTGGCATAATTTTTTGGCCAGGCCAAGAGCCACACTCCCGCTCAGGCCGGGCCAAGTCACCACCCTTCGACGCCCGCCCTCCGAAAACCTTTTACTAATATTGTGTAAATATATGAAGTTCCATTTCTTTTATCGTTTATCGCACATAAATCAATTTTTGTGACAAATTTATTATAAAAAGACCCGCTCGGCTCCCACCAAATAAAACTGCGCCGCTAAGAAATAAATAAACAAAAGTAATGTGGGGCGGGGGCAGAAAATAAAATGAAATTTTTCCTAGGCAAAATGGCGGCCGAGTCGGGTCTAAGGCCTAGGGGTGGATAGTTCAAGGATATCGCCGGAGATGGGGACCAAAGGGGCGAAAGTTCCCATAAAATATTACAATGACACCATAAACAATTTTTAGTACTTTTGCCAAAGCCGTAAATATTTATTGTACGAGTATTTTTTGGGGCAGAGACACCACAAGCACACACAGCCAAACACACAGCGTATATGTCTATGATATATTGGGTATTTTTATGAAGTTACTATGGTAATGCCTTCCAAAATCGGCGCGGGGAAGGTGAGTTTGTAAAACAATTGAGTGGCTTATTTATGGCCAAGCAATTTCCTCAACTTTATTCGCTTCTTTTGAGTGAATATCAAATATTTATGGTTAATAAAATATCCAAAAATTCCGCCACAACCACTAAAGTATCTCTCTCTCTCTACTTGCAGTTGTTATGCATAAGGATAAGGAAGAGAACGGAGTCCTGCCCCACATACACGCACACGATGGCTACAGGACACGGGAGCTGGGCGCCTTCGAGCACGGCCTGCTGGATGGTGATATGTTCCTTCAGGTAAATCCACTTGCAGCCCAATCGCCTCGATTTGTCTTCATCAGTGGATGTTTGATGGCTTCATTGGCCAGGATACGTGGAACGGGGCAAAGCGGGGCATAATCAATCAGCGTCTTGTTAGACGCCAGAGTTTCCATTGATAAACTCGGAGCACGCAATCAAACGGTGAGGGGGAGGAATCCACTCCACTAGGCTTCGATTCCATCATTTGTAATTGTCTGCAATTAATAAGGTTATTGCTTACGTATTAGCCGGAAAAACTGGTCACGAATTTGTAGATTTTATATATCTTAGTCACCATTTAAATATAATTTAAAAACAGAAGGAGAACGCTTTCAATTAATCTACTTTTTTAGTGAAATCTAGAAGGCGACTGCATTCATTAAAACTCAAATGAAAGTCAGAACTATTACCAAGTTCTAACCCATATTCAGAGCTCAATTAGCCCCATTATCGCCTTATAACTAGCAGCTAAGCATAGACGAGGCTTCAACTCAATACACTAATTATTTCGCCCATTTTCACGTCTAAATATGCACTAACCAATTGATGGTAGGTAGGTAGACTTGCAACGATTTCTCTACAATTAATTAGCAGCTATCAAGGGGCAGCAGCAGCAGCAGCTGCAACGCCAAAGTGGAGCAAACATATGTGAAAAATTATGCATTTCAAGTTTATGTGCCAAAATACTCCAATTAAATTGTCGCAAAGAGCTGAGCACTAAGCACTCCCTCTCGTCAGACGAACGGCCCTCGCCTTGGGGGCAGTTGCATGTTTTTGCTGAATTAAAAGTGCATGTGCCGCCGCCGCTGTGTATTTGTTTGTTGCAGTGTCCGAGGCGCCAACATATGCACTTGTCACAGTCATGACAGTTTAATTTAATGCGCACATAGCTCACCGGGCACTGGAGCAGGCGGTGGCCACCACCACAACCACTGCCGGTGGCCGCCTCTTCTTCTTCTTCCCCGCCAGACAGACACACGCAATTGTGCAACATGCACTTGCAGTCCAAGCCAGGCAGCCTATTTCTTGTTTTTTTTTTTGTTTTTGGCCTGCACACACTCCACAGTTGCACAATTCAATGTCAAAGTCTAACCACCCGCCAGAGTTCGGTATGCAACACACACACACAAGCATACATAAATGCGGCCCGCTGCAGGTTGCAGGTTGCAGTTTCGTGCTGCATTACGTATACGCAGGGTGGCCCGGGGGCCAGTGGCGACTGGCTACTGGCGAATTTGAATGCGAGCCAAAAAAAGCTACCCCTTCCTGACTGCAGCTAATTGTCGAGCTCAAAACTGCACAATTGTGCATTTCCGTGCATATTTTTAGTCTGTCTCCAGTGGGAAAGTCGGCTTGAGGCGGTAGGTGGTAGGTGGCACAGGTTGGGATGGGGTTTGGTGTGGTGGGGGTTCAGGTGAGGTGTGCATATTTAGTTTTAATACCTTGGGTATTTGTTACCTGTTGCCCGTGAAGTTTTACTTTTTGCTGCAGCTGTTGCCGCTGCTTTTTCCTTTTGCCGTTTTCCGTTTATTATGGGTCACATATTATCATTAGAAAATGGCGTTTTGTCACGCAGCTTACTCTAGGGCTAACACACACACACACACACACACACTTGCACACTTGGGCAGCATTTAATTGTCTTCCGTTTTCACTGAAAGTAAAACACTTTCAACACTTTGCCCGCCGCCAAACATGAAATGAACCCAACTTTCCATGCAACAGTTTTAGGCGGCAGATCCGCCACAGATATTAACCGCATTGGGAGGGAAACCAACCTCTGGGGGGTGGGCTTTATTAAGCAATTATCCGGACGAGTATGGGTAAATTGGCCAAACTAGAGAGATGGCTAGAGAGAGGCCTGGCATCTGGCTAGGAAATGGTAAAATAATCGCCGCCAACTTATCAAATCTCCGGAGACGGAGACTGAAGTGCAACACACGCCGCCCAGAGTCGGGGAACCCAAATATACTTCAACATATATGTACGTACATATGGATGTATATACAGCCTCTCTATAGAGACGGGCGTGTATTATTAAAATCGCATTAGAAGACGCCGCGGACGCAGACGAGCTTGTCTAAATTGTGGCTGTTGGAGTGAAAGAGAGCGGCAATGCCATTGCCCTAATTGGCGGGAAAGAGACGGGCGAGAGAAACAATTAGACTGTGGGGAGAAATCTTTCTTGGCCCCATAAAAAGATAAAATGCCGCAAGAAATGAAAAGAGAACGGCAAAAAAAGCTGTACAAAGAAAAATAATAAGAAAACTAGCGAAACAGGACCTAAAGGGGAAGTACGAAGATACTGTGGTGCATCTCCACAGATTGGGTTTTTCAACTTATTAATGCTCTAACAATACATATTCAGTAGCAGAACATAGGGTGGGAAATATTATAAGATGTATCTGATGTTTAAGCCCTAATCATCATTTACTTAATGAGTTTTTGGTTATAATTCTAATCTTAATGAAAGAGTAGTTCTTAGAACTACTATGTGACTAGTATGGGGATTGTAGGGTAATAGATGGATTAGCGATGTACATATATTGAAAGGAAAAGTCCGATATTATCTATCGACACAAATATCCCGCTCAATATCGAAAGTGTCGTAAAGTTTGTTATATCAAAATTAAAAATATCAAAATTTATTGGATTTAAGAATAATATGTATATCGAATAAATAAAAATAAATAAATTATATTTAATTATTTGTCGTCATCAAATAATTGGCCTATAATATTAATAATTATAGTCCTACAATAATTAATATATCCATGGTTCTTTGGCACAGTTTAATATAACAAACATAATATTGATTTATCGAACATACAAGTGTGCATATTTATATCGTTAGTAATATATCGGTTTTTATATTGGTCCTTGCGTCAACCACCGATACAGTATAGATATATCGATAATTTCTATTATCCATTATTATTATTATTACTATTAATAACTGAGTTGGGTTCCAACAAATATTAAGAGACTATTGACCATCGATTTGATATTTTCAAATATTAAATCATTTTTGTAAAAAATTAAAACCGAAATTGGTTCAAGCTTTCCATAAAATCCACCATGCTGTCCACAGCTTCCGAGTAGAGTATGCATATAGGACTGTCATAATATGAGTTCTCCCTTTGCGTCTGCTTGGCTCACTGGCTACCGTTGGGGAGATCTTTACCCCGATTATTGATGCTCGGACCGGGCCGCGCGCCTGATGACAATCCATGCCGAGAAGGCGAAAGCGAATGGAAATGCCGGGACCACATCCTTCGCGGGCTGTTGATGCGTTTTAAATGATGACGCCACTTAGCATTTATGTCGGCTAATGCCAACTGTGGAGGCAGGAGCGGGCTTCCCGCTGCTTGCTCCTCCAGCGGGAGGATCGGCTGGCTCCACTGGCCGGCTGGCCAATCCTGCTCCAGAGAGCAGTCGCGACTGCTCTGTAATTAGCAGCAATCGCGCACATTTTTCTCCGTGCCAAAGAGAGGGGGAACTTCCTTTCCGATGCGGCCCGATGTGGTGGCTGCAAATTGATATTTAAATACGCCCGTATTAATTACGCGCCGTATGTTTTGCTGTTGCTGTTGTTTTGGCTTTATTAATTACGACCGCACCGCCACGGAGGCACTAATGGAGAATTGGCAAATTTGTCTTTCGATGCGGCCAATGCCGGTTTCGTTTTGGGGCTTCGTTCGGGTTTCCCTCCCATTTTCACTTCACACCACGACGCGTTCCGTTAGCTCCGGCCGAGATCTGGCCATTGGGAATCGCATGCGTCGCCGCCATTAGCAGGCCATAAAGCCCGACTTTAAAATGCAATCAAAAACAATAATGCGCCAAATAATAAACAAAACAATGAAAGGCATTACAACTTTTGCATGCTTCACTCGCCTTCGCTCGCCATCAGGTTCGCATTTCGTTTTCTTGTTAGCGGTCTTTGGCGGGGCATATCCGAATAGATAATGACAATGGCTCATCTGGGGGAGTCCGAAGGAGAGGGGTGACTGGCCCGGGCATGGAACCTGCAATTACAGCACAGAATCGACCGAAATCTACCCATGGCCCCCCCTGCATCCTCCTTGACCAGTTGAAACCCATTGATTTAATTGCCGGCCATTTCCTGGTTGTGTTTGATGTGGAACTCCAGCTCCGACTGGGATTGGGACAGGGGGGATATACACATACACATACACACACTGGCGACCTGTGGCTTGGATGAAATGAGCCGCTTAAGCGCTGATTACGCTTTATCCCCGCAACCAAGCGCCGCCATCGAGGTTGGCTTCTCCTCCACCTACTCCCGACGAGACGGAGTTCATTCAAGCGGAGGTTAACCTGTACGGGTCAATGGATGAACGCTGGGAAAAATCCTGGGCATTATCCTAGTCGTTAGAGAGGAGAATTAGAGAGGAGGTTACTACTGCACTCAAGTATTTTTGTTAATTAAAAAAAAAGGATTTCTTTCTTTATCTTATAAGGTTAGTTATTAGCTTACTGATTTCTCACTGTGTATTGTAACTCTGCCGGCTGCCATGATGGATAACATTTCATTCACCAAATATGACGAGACCTGGCAGCTACTGTAATTACACCTTTGCCAGCCCATCTCATCCATTCCAAACCAAAAGATTCATTCATCTATGTAGCTATTGATTCTCGGCTTCTAGCCACTTGTCTCTGGAGCACACCGGCGACGAGGAGATACAAAAAAAAACAAAAATTTAATTCATAGTTTTGATTTAATTTTGACCCATCCTCTCCCCTTTCTCTTGCAGGCCCTAAATGGATTTCTAATGATACTGACATGCGAAGGCGAAGTCTTCTTTGCCACGCACAGCATCGAGAGCTATTTGGGATTTCATCAGGTAAGTGCCACCAGCCAGGGATTGGCCCCTGCCCCTCCTCCATAGTCTTAGCTACGCCGTCCTCTCGCTCTTGGTCCGTACTTTTGATTGATTTTAATTGCCGGGGATTCTTGTGTGCTGTCTGTCTCTGGTTTTTGGGTCAATCTCTGGCATGCGGAAGCGGTCCGAGAAAGGGAAGTCTTTGGCCCAGAATCGGAGAAGAGTTGCAACTATTTTGAAGTCTGTACAGGTTCGCATGGAGAACTAACTAAGTGAGAGGTAGTTTTTACTAGTTTTGAATTCTAAAATTATGTATGTAGAGTTTAAAAGAAAAACACTTAATAAAATAGAGACTTTATCGCGAAATACCATATCTTAGCTGCTGTTGTTTAGGACCATTCGTTGAGGAATTAGAAAATTATACTTACAATTAGACAATTATCAATAAGGATCCACAAGAGAAGTCATATAAATGCCTGTTATTCGATTTATCTGTATTTACAGATACAGATACATATACACTTAATACCTGCTTTTAAGGTATTATTTTGATGACCTTTTATATGTGAAACATACACAAAAAAGAAACAAATTCCTTTATTTCATATTCTTATGTTCCTTTATTTTTGTACCAGTCTCTGGTATGCGGAAGGAGTCCAGCTCCGCAGTCAGTGTGCGAATTCTCATGACTCTCTAAAATAAACAAAGCTGAGTAACCTGATTCCCGAATACCCTGACCCAAATACGCGTCCACAGATGGGTCTCCAAGCGGCCAGCAAAGTGGTCTGGCTCCGCGTTCTCCTTGGCAGAAGGGTGCGCGGACCTGAATCGATTCGCGGAGTCCGACAGATCGTAAATTAAAATCAGATTGCGCAATCGCCGGGAATCTCCTCCTGCCATCCCCAATTCCAGTGTTCGGGGCGTGGCCAGATTGATTCCACTGCCGATGCTGGGCATCGATTTGAATTCGGGCAGCTTCGGCAGCATGTTTGGCCAGGGCCTGACGGCAGCAGGTACACCCCTCCATTGTAGTTTTTGCCTACTTTATTGTCGAATGGAAATTGAAATTGCAGTTAGCATCCGCCCGTGTTGTTCTTTTTAATTTAGTTGTAAATGTGTAAAGCGGCACCTGCCACGCCCCGTTTGGCAGCTCAATTAAAAGCGTAGCTGCTGCCTGGCTGGAGTTCGCCTTCGCCATTGCCATCGCCTTCGCCTTCGAGTTCGAGTTCGAGTTTGAGTTTGAGTTCGACTTTGCTTTGTTTGCTTTTGGGCCGCAGATAGTAGGTAGGGGAATCCCTTGGAGCCCCCATTACCCGCCACAGCTCCTGGCGCGTGCAGAATTTATGTCTCAATTTGTGGCCAACATGGGGCGCATTTTCAATTTGCGCGCATTTTGATTTATACGCCCCGAAATCCCCGGGCAAAAAAGAGCAGCGGCGAGTGGCTAAATCAATGAGAGATCCCAGCGAAGGTGACTGACCCCTGACCGACTTCATCTCCATCTCCCATCTCCCCTGTCTCCCGCAGTCGGACATCGTCCACCAGTCGGTGTACGAGCTGGTTCACTCGGAGGACCGCGAGGAGCTGCAGCGTCAGCTGCTGTGGAACAGCTTCCTGCCCGCCGACATGTCCAGCATGCAGCTGGCGGAGACTTTGGCGCCGGACAAGGCCCTCTACCTGGAGCGCAGCTTCACAGTCCGCTTCCGCTGTTTGCTGGACAACACGAGCGGCTTCCTTCGCCTGGACATCCGCGGTCGCATCAAGGTGCTGCATGGGCAGAACCGCAAGACGGAGGAGCCTCCACTGGCCCTCTTTGCCTACTGCACGCCCTTTGGACCGCCCAGCCTCCTGGAGATTCCGCACAAAGAGAACATGTTCAAGTCCAAGCACAAGCTCGACTTCTCGCTGGTGTCCATGGACCAGCGGGGCAAGCACATCCTTGGCTACGCGGACGCCGAGCTGGTCAACATGGGGGGCTACGACTTGGTGCACTACGATGACCTGGCATACGTGGCCAGCGCCCATCAGGAGCGTAAGTATAAGCAAAATATAACACAGGATCCAGAGCTCTAAGCGGGTTTCCTTACTTGCAGTTCTAAAGACGGGCGCCTCTGGAATGATCGCTTACCGCTACCAGAAGAAGGACGGCGAGTGGCAGTGGCTGCAGACGAGCTCCAGGCTGGTGTACAAAAACTCCAAGCCGGACTTTGTCATCTGCACACACCGCCAGCTGATGGACGAGGAGGGCCACGATCTGCTGGGCAAGCGGACAATGGACTTTAAGGTTAGCTATCTGGACACAGGCCTGGCGTCCACCTACTTCTCTGAGGCGGACCAGCTGGTGGTGCCGCCGAGCGCCTCGCCCACGTCTCACTCCCTGCCGCCGCCGGTGACGCCAACGCGGCCCAATCGCCGCTATAAGACGCAGCTGCGCGACTTCCTTTCCACGTGCCGCAGCAAGCGCAAGTTGCAGCAGCAGCAGCAGCAGCAACAGCAGTCGCAGCAGACCTCGCCGCTGGGCGGCCAGGTGGGATCGCCTGCTCCGGCAGTGGCCGTGGAATACCTGCCCGATCCGGCGGCGGCCGTGGCTGCCGCCTATTCCAACCTGAATCCCATGTACACGACCTCGCCGTACGCCAGCGCTGCGGACAACCTTTACATGGGCAGCTCCATGCCGGCCAATGCCTTTTATCCGGTCAGCGAGAACCTCTTCCACCAGTACCGGCTGCAGGGCGCCGTCGGTGGCTACTACACGGACTATCCGCACTCCGGCGCCCCAGCCTCGGCGTACGTGGCCAACGGCTTCCTCTCCTACGACGGCTATGCCATTGCCTCCAAGGCGGACGACAAGTGGCAGGAGACTGGAAAGTACTACAGTGGCTACAGCAGCGGCTACGGCAGTCCCACTTCCACGCCCCAGGTGAGAAGAGCAACCGTCCTCCAGTTTTCGTTCTCAACTAATCCTTTTTCTCTCACTCCCACAGCAGATACCGCTGAAAACGCCCAAGTCTTCGCCGCAGGTTATGGAGGTAATCTCTTGCTCCTCGGATGGACCCTCTCCGGTGAGCGGAGCTACGCCCAATGGTGCTGGCAGTGCCACTCCCAAAGTGGAGCTATCGGCAGCGACGGCAGCTGCTGGCCAGGATCCCTACGAGCGGCAGACAGTCCTGATGTGGGGCACCACGCACTCTAGTGGAGTGCCCCTAAACAGTCTGCAGGGAGGACGAAGTGCGTCCGGTAATCCGGGCTCTCCACAGCGCGTGACGCCCCTCACCAACGGACTGGGCTATGCCAATGCCAATAACAACAATGAACACGAACCGGCCACGGCGGCCAAGTGGAACGGCACAAAGGAGCTACCAGGGAAATCGGCCAGCGCCAGCACTCCGGAGAGCTACCAGCTGCAGCACGACGACTCCGGCCTGTACTCCGCCTCCTCGCACACAACCTCGCCACAGCAGCAGCAACAGCAACAGCAGCAGCAGCAACAACAGCAGTCGCAGCGCGGAGTTGGTGCCAATGTTAGCGCTCCCAGCAGCTCTCTTACGCACCCGGTAGCGGTCACGGGCACGGGCACCAGCACGGGCACAGATCACCAGACGGTGCACCCACCCAGCTGCCACCAGCAACAGCAACAGCAGCAGCAACAGCAGCAGCAACATCATCACGCCCACCCGCATCCACACTCGCATCATCACCACCACCATCACCATCACCATGAGGCGGCGGCGGCGCATCAGCACGGCAGCGAGGTATGGACGCCTGCCTCCTACACGCAGTACTCGCAGTACTTCACGTACCATCATCCGCATCCGCATTCGCACCCGCACCACCCGTCGGCTGGCGGCGGTGGCCACGTTCCGGCCCAGTCGCATCACCTGCACCACGGCCACCGCTAGAAGGCGTATAGCTTGCACCAGTAATGAAGCACCAAACCCACTCTGTACTCCGTAATCTGTACTCCGTACACCACACACCACACCACACCCACCTCACAACACCGTGCACCTACGTGTGCTCTATCGCCTGACTACTAACCATAACGATCCTCCCTAGATCATACTCACCAACCATCAGCAGCAGCAGCAGCAACAGCAACAGCAGCAGTCGCTGGCCGCCGGCTATCCCCTGCACCACCAGCTGGTGGGAGTAGGAGCAGGATCCTCGCCGCCGCCACCGCCAGCGCTGTCCCGATCGCCCACAGTCCTGCCGGCGGTGAGCAGCCTGCTCAATGGAGCAGCAACAGTGGCAGCATCCGATGGTCTGCCAGCTTACCAGCAGGTGGCCATTGTGTCCGCTGCTCCGTTGGTGATCTGTGCCGACGAGGTGGGTGGCATCGGGCGCAAGGCGGCCAAGCAGCAGTCCCTCCAGCAGCATCAGCAGCACCAGCAGCAACAGCAGCAGCAGCACTCGGCCCTGCAGCAGCAGCATCAGCATGCGATATACCAGCAGCAGCACTCGCACCACCATGCGCAGCACCATCAGCTGCTGTATCCGGCGAATATTACGGCGCATACAGCGCTGGCCTATGCCCCGCCGCCGGTGGGAGGTGCCTATGGTGACGGCAGTCCGCTGCTCTCCTTCTCGGAGGTGACCAACACGCTGCTGAACCAGTGAGGAGGGGCAGCCGCCGAAGGGGAGCACACAACAACAAACCATGTTCAACAGTTTTGCCAAAATGTGGACTATGACTATCGTATCTTCCATATAATCTGAACCCAGCACCGCCCCGGCATATATCCACTGATTCCTTGGTTCCGATTTAGCAGCAGAGAAGATTTCTATTTATTTTACTGTGATAATTTATAGATACATTGTGTATGAACAAATCCGAAATAGCCGTGCAGCAGCAGCCTTAACCAGCACAAGGTTACGGGGCAAGGCTCCCCCACTGATCCAGGTCGAATACCTGGCGGAAGCGGGAGCTCGCCTCGCGACTATTCACCTTCAGTTGTAGTTACAACCAAAGATTTCCCTAACTTATACGTATCAGTTTAGCATAATACGCTGGCTTCGGTTTTAGTTACATTTCAGTTACACTCGCTAACACACTGAGTACGGAGTAAATAAATGCCTAAATAGTTGCGTTTAAGGGAGAGTGCTTAAGTAGACCGTAAGAGAATAACAGATGCTTGTATCCATATTTAATTAATTGAACCTCTAGACGTAGCGATTAAGGCAAGTTAAAGTAATTTCATCATGATTCCTATCGCCTAGCAAGTAATTAAATTATAATCCGTAAGCGGATGCATCCGTATATTATTGTATTGTATGTTTAAAGTTTTCTCAAAAATTTCTAGTCGCCCGCATAAAAACCTTTACTTATAAACTAAACAATTACCTAACAATAATATATACAAATATATATATACTTTGATGGTATAGAAATTTGGCAATTTGTCAGTCGTCAGGCCGTGCTGTCGGTAGTCTGTACTACCTGGCATGATAATAATTGACTTTTGATAACATGCAATGAATAAATAAGCTATCAAAATTGCTGCATAATATTCTGGAGTCTAGATTATTGTGTTTCCAATAAAAACAAACAAAAAAAAAACATAAAACAAAAAGATGTAGATAAAATATCTCAGCTAATCAACGGAAAAATCATATGAAATTTCAATTATATAAATTTATAAAAAGAAAAACAAACAAACCAAGTGCATGTAAGGCACGTCTATCCAAAACAATCAGAGCGAAATAAATTTAGAAATTAATCAAATTATAAACAAGTCTTTCAATATGTCAACTTTATTATGTTATTTTTTCTTAAAATATATCACCCTTGAAAATATATCCAAAATGTAGCTGAACAAACTCTAATTTACAACAAAACAACAAACTCATCTTTTAATAAGAATGAAAGAACATCAATTATTATTATTATTATTACGACATCTTTTCATACCACTTTATTTTCCTCAAATATTTCCCAAAAGGCTGAAAGAAGGTATTTTCTTTGTTTTTATTATTTGCCCAAAAGCCTGCAACAAATATGAAAGGAAATATAGGATCCCAAAAATATGCAACGAAGACTAATCAAAGGAGGAGCTAAGAGATGTGGCGGAAAGTGTTTCAAGTGTTGTTAGATTTTTGTTACCAAAAGTGCCATTTATATATTTATTATTCATTTTATTTGTAACATCCATAACCTACTTTATTTTATTTTCCCTACATCGTATGGTATAGACTTCTTTATACAATAAAAAACATAATTTGTATCTTTATAACTGCTCCGTATCATGAGAGCCCTTCGGAAACTTTTTAAGAAAGAGATGCCAGAGATCCTATATAGTAAAGCCTGTCTCCAGACAATCGGCAGACCAAAGCTTAAATATGTTTAAAGAAAAAAAAAGCACTCAAACATTATGTAAAGTTTTCATAGCAATAGGACCTCCTCCCATAAAATTTTGTACAAGTCGTAAATAGAGTTCGACATTATCCCCAATCTGTATGCATTTTGTTGTCATAGTGCAAGGCGTAACAATAGTAAATCAGCATTTTCCGCGGAGCAATGGCAATTCAACCGCAAGCCATTACCATCTCCAAAGTTAATTGGAGGCTTTACTGCCTCTAATTGACAACGACAACTTGGCGGTGGCTCACACACACGCGACACACAAAAAAAGAGTTTTGATTGACACCTAACAATCATATTTTCCTCGCTTTATAGATAATGGAAAAGTATTCATTCGAGGCTGGGGCTTGGATTTGAAGACTTACACGCCACAAAGGCATAATCATCCGGCGGGCCCGGCTCGGGTCTTGAATAGTGAACGATCGTATGTGGGCTGCCTTGTTTACGCTCAATATTAAATGATTTATTCTGCACCATACTCACGGGCATTATCCCAAGACCAAACACCACAACAACACACGCACAGTGAGCCTCGAAAGCCAAACCAATTAATCACTCAGCCCAGTTCCTATATGCGATACAATTGAACCGAGCTAGAGCTGAACCAAATTCACATTGAAGATATTTGTCGATCTGATGGCTTCATTGTTGAAGAGGCTGCCGCTGCCGCTGCCGCGCACTTGACTCGGGTTCGCCGAATGCCCTCTGGGCAACCTCAGGCTAGGTGATGCTGCTCCTCCTGCCTCCACCATTGCCAAGCGAAGGTCGCTGACGGGGAGACAATGGACGTGTATGCTACCATTTTGGCATTTCAGAACAACCCCTGACAGAAGTCGAGGCAACAAGTGAACGTCGCTCGGCCAACAAATTGCCGTTGCTCAGTTTTGGGAAATTTGAACAATTTTTAAGATTTGAAGAGGCATTCCAATGTGTCAATGGGTTATAGGCTGCCCTGGTCAGTAGGGTAGATGACTGTACAAATATATATGGCCTGTTACGGTCACTTTATTGTTTTGTGGCCTGAGTTCGTGTCTTGAGTCTTTCGTTTGACGCATCTTTGAGATCATTCTCTGATAGATTGCAGCCTCAGAAACAGAGAGACTCGAACTGAAATAGAAATAAATACAACAATTAACAAAGTGCGCCGTTTGTTTACTTTGATTTACTTAACGTTTTTTTTTTTTGTTTTGTTTTCTTTTTATTTTGTTTTCCGTTGTTTTTTATATATTTTTTTTCGGCTTTATCGCCGCTTTGTGTTGCCGTTTGTCGTTTGCATTGCTCGCGCGCGCGGTACTGGAGCTTGACCTTTAATAGTCGTGTTGTACATTGTGCCATGGGCGTCTTGGTAGGTCCGCGGCACATGAAAATGAAGATGAAGATGGATCTGGAGATGGAGATGGAGATCGAGATGGGGCTGGAGAGATCGAGATCGGAGTGGGGCCCACGACGAACGACGAAGCTGGAGCATCTGAAATGGCTGCAATTGAACTTCAAATCCGATTTTGGCGGCTGCCAGTGTAAGTGCAATGAGACGCTGCCAAAGGTGATAATCTTGGCTTATTCACTGCTCTTCATGTTCCTCACTTAAGGTCAATGATATGGCGAAGCTCTGACCGCATGCCGGACGCGAACGTGATCATAGCTCAGCCGCTGACCTTGCTGCATTGTTGGTTTGACAAATTTGTAGCAGCCATCAGCTGGCAGCTAGCAGTTAGTAGAGCTAGTAGCAAGTCCAAATTGCGACCGGATGCGACTCAGTTTCGGGCCACAAAACCTAAACTGAGACACGGAGAAGGCGGCACGGAAGAGAGGGCCCGGCCAATGGTGTTTACCTATCCTCTTAGCACCCAGCATTGTCGGGGTGGCGTATGCGCAATAATTTCCATATTGCCCGGCGTTATCAATTATGTGTGCTTAGCAGGCGCTCTACTTTCGATTTTCATGCGCCGCACGACTCTGCCGCAGAGAAGCCCCCTTAATAAACGTGTGAATCTCCTCCAAACAGTGTTTGCTAAGCCGTAAAGCTCTTCATTGGAACTGAACCGAGCGCGGGGACCTTGTCAAATTAACAGCTCGCCGCTGGGAGGCTGAGAGAGCTGCCCAACTATCCGTCGGTATGAATTATGTGGAATTGCACCAATTTGGCAATTAAACATGTGAGCCCCGTGGTGGGCGGAAGCGAGAGGCCAAGAGTGTAGAGTGAAAGAGCAGTCAGTCGGCAGGCAGTGAGCATAAATGGCAACTACAAATGTTGCGGCTGTTTGCGGCTCAGCGACCTTCAATGGAATCACAGGCAGCGGAGTGACGATGATGATGATGACACACCTATGTACACAGCCCGATGTATGTATGGCCTGTGTGAGTTCTGCTATGGGTCCCACACCTTACCTTCTGCCTATTCTATAGCCATGACTGGCGTGAACCCCTTTGACATCGCGGCTAATTGCACCAACGAGCAGAGCAGGGCAGCTCGGCCAGAATTCCAAGTTCGTGATGTGTAAGAATTAAAAGTCAAAGAATGTCGATCAGCAGAAGAACTCCCACACCGAAACTCAAGCCAAATTAATTTTTGGCAGTTTTACAATGCATTATCATGCCATCAAACCGACATTAGTCATGGCCGGGTACTGCTCCAGCTAGAGTTTCATTAAAAAATACTTCTACCTCTAAATATGACCGAGTGATTTGTTCTTTTGGTGGGACAATGTAGTTCGCAGTCTTCTTTTTTAACTACACAATAATTTATAACCTTAATTAATTCAGTGTCTGGACCAATTAGACTTTGGGAACTTCTCGAATTTAGAATGTTGAGTAGAATACCCGCATTAATACCGAGATTCATCAGAAGAGTACGGCTGGCAGCTGGAGTGTTTCATAATGAATATTCAAGGATGTTTGTTACTAGTTAGGGCTTGCCGAATCTGGCCTTAAACCTAAAAATTGTTGAATTGCATTCTTCGATTGGAAATCTTTATCAGAGCCTTACATTCTCTGGGTGGAGACCTTGCCCGAATCATCATCGATGATTGCGAATCTTTTGCCTGTTTTCGCGACAGTCTTCAAGTGTCGCTGGCCATAAGATTGACCTTAAAAGCGGATTTTTTTTCTCTGGTGGGGATGCTGTGTCAAATGAACCTCCAGCTGGCCAGCTCGCAAGCATCAGCTACCGATTGATGATGGTGGTACGATGATGCCGCTGCCGAGTCATTGCTCACCCAATTTCAAAATACGAGTATTAATAACCCACACACACACACATAACATATAGCCCAAGTTGTACACGAAAAAATTCGGGGGGAGGGAGGGAAAAACGAGAAAAAAGGTGGCGGTAAATCCGCTCTAAGACAATTCCATTGGCATTCAGCGTGTGGCTCAAATTTCACTAATCACCGAACCTTCCTCAATCACTCCCTCCCCGGTGGGATCAATCATGCGATCGATCGCATTCGATTTACGATCTTCGATTGCCGCACCGAGCACCCGAAGGTCGCCCTCCAACGATTCGTCTTCGGCGGCACGGAGATGAATTACATTTACATTTCGTTACTGTAATTGCTAACGAATTGCACCAAGACCCCCACATGAAGCACTCTCAAAACAAACACACGACCCCATCCCAATTCCAATTCCAACTCCAATTCCGATTCCGAATCCCAGATCTCCGTGCCGTTAAGGTCAGTTTGTGTAGATGAAACTGTCCGAAGAGAGTTAGAAGTAACTTAGTAGTTACTGTTTCCCCAGACACAAAGGTTGAAATTCTCAACAAAATAGTAACAAAATTCTTTAATTTCTTTCAAAAAGGAAGACTTCGAGCGATTACTCTCGTCGAGGGGGATATATATATATATAGATAGATAGCAACCATGGCCTCCATTAAAGAGGACAGCAACAGCCTCCACTCAGCTGAAAGTCGGGAGATGGATCGCGAGCGGGAACGGGAGCGAGAGCGGGAGCACGAGAACGAATTGCTGCAGTCGCCATCCAAATTCCAGGCTCAGACCAAGACACAGGCGCCGGAGAAAGGATGCGTTCGCGTTCGCGACATGATCAACCTGTACAATTTCGCCATGCAGAAGAACCAGGAACTGGAGCAAGCCAAATCTATATTGTTTGGCATGAACCAGGAGGCGGAGGGCGATATACCTGGTGATATGCCTGGCGACATGACTTCATCGGAGATGGATAAGGACGGCGCAATCGACGGAGGGTAAGATCACTCCCAAATCTATTATTGTTTTCCCTGTAACCCTTAAACCCCTACAGCCAGGCCACAATGTCGCAGTTTGATGAGAATCTGAGCGTAGCAAAGTCATATCAAAGCAAGACCACCCTTCGACGCACAGATAAGGGTAAGGTCTTAAAAAATAGTTTAGAATTCTTAAAATAGTTCAAATCTGAAAATAGAATGCTTAATATACTGCTTAAATGCTTAAATATTGAGAATACTTAAAATATATAAAGAAAGTCATTTGTGAACAATTTTCTGTATTCAATTTATCGCATTATCTTTACCCAATGAACCTTCAAGCTTATTTTTGCAACAGACTACATATATATTGTTTATAAATCCCGCCACCAGGTGTTCGCATCACCATTGAAATATATATGGATAAGAATGATAGTGAGATTGATTTAGTGGGAAGCCGTGTAGAGACGGATATCCCCGAAAGCCGCGTCCTAACGGAGTTTCAACGGGAAGCGCTGGAGTTGGAGAAGCTAAAGCTAAAGCTGAAACAGGCACAGGCCAGCAAGATCGAAGCCCAGGATCAGGAAAAGCGCACTTAGGCTACCCCAGTTAGCCATTATGTAGTTCGAACAAAACAAAATTTGAGGTCACATCGTATACGCGGCGTTATGTTTGTTATTTTATTTTTCTTTCTTTCTTTTTGACAAAACAAACAAGACAACGACAAAAATAAACCATCGTTTGAGTCTTATAACACTTTCGCCTCCGATTTCCTCCCGGCTCCGTCACGATAATGCAGTTGATAAATGGGTGGGGGGCAAGTCGAAACCCAAACCCAAACCCAGACCCAACGCCCGGCGAATATGAGGCCCAGAAAGTCAATGAGGCAACACACGACGGCGAGGAAAACCTGAGTGCGCCAGCCGTTGGCGGTTCTCGGCTTTTTTTGCCTCACGACAAAAGGGCCGCGAGGAGTAAATAAACGGCATGAATCGAAAACGAAAATGGAAAATGTAAAATGGAAATCTTCGCTCGCTTACAAAACCCAACACAACTGCCAGAAATCTGACAATGATGCCGCCAAAAGACCCAGTCAGCCAGTGAGCGAATCTGTGATGGGGAAAATGCTTTCGCAATCCGCCGCCCCAATCTGGCTAAGATCTCCCAGCCCCCTCGATTGCTCTATTTAGCCCACTTCTGTAGCTAGTACCACTGCCTCTGCCCTGCCTCTGCCTTGGCGGCGAACGTTTCAATAAATTAGACAAATAAACACCGGTGGGTGAAGGGTTTCCCTAAACGGTGGCATTGCAAATGCTAATAACGTGCAATGAAAATGAAAACGAAGCTGTTAGCGGTAAATTGAAACCGAGAATGAAGCCGAAGCTCTTAACGGAAAATGAAACTGATGCTGAGAGGCTAGAAATGAAGCTGCAATGTTAACGCTTTGTTGACTGAAAAACCCGACCAGCTCGCCAATCGGTCCCCAAGCCGACGCTGAACTTCGTTAGCTGACGGCGAAGATTTGGCACAGTGGCATCTGCCAGTTGGCCCCAAAAAGTTAATGAGTTTAATGGCACCCAGGGCTTTAAACTATTGCCGATTCTTCCTAAGCCTTTTTCGCACATCTAAGCCTCTTTTAGACTATTTGGCCGCATTCGAAAGTATTTGCATATATTTCTTAACAAATTAGCAGAATTTTCTCTGGCTCGTGTGGGCGTCCATGTCGCCCACTGTGCGCCGATGACGAAGCTCGGCTTGGCACTTCTTTGGCGCTTTGAATTGGTACACTGAAGAAAAATAAACCGAATACGAGCTTGGATAATTACGACAAATTTTGAATTATGATCTTACCTACTTTTACAGACATTTAGAAATGTAACTGCATCATTAATACAAATTATTATTTATATTTACTTTAAAAACTAAGAAAATAACTAGAAAAATGGAAACACGAGTTTGGATAATTGTTGAAATACGATTTTATCTACTTTTACATATTTAACTGCATGGCTTATAATTCACAAGCGCGTAGTTATTAGAATTTAACATTTAAATTACTTTAATTAAGCAATATTTAATTAAAATATTTATAAGAGCTATAAACTTACCCTTAAAATTAAATTTAAAAATTGCATTTGCATAATTTAAACATTTAAGACAACAAATAAAACATATTCCATCCAAAGTTAGTTATTAAATATGTCTAAATTAATACTGATTGATTATAATAACGAGAACTTTAAAATTACATTAAATATGCTTAAAATATACATGTCAAGGTAATATCGCAATTACGGGTACGCTGGTATTTCTCTGCGTGTATCTAATACTCAGACTTTGGCTGTAGCGGGCGGCCCGGTGTGAATCTTAAACCGAGATGGGTGCACTCGGAGGCATCAGTTCAAAGCGCGACTTCGTCCGACGCGGTTGTGTCGTTCCGGCTAAGTCAAACTCCGAAATTCCATCCAACTCGAGCCCCGTGGGCGCGCGTTATCCAAAGGACTGTGAAAAATCGTTGAGTGCTCCGCAGTGTTGATGGCATGTCAGAAGCCTCACAAAATAAACATATTGTAATTTAATTTATGCGAACCAATTTGGTGTGGCGCTGAGCGAGTGCTCTTGACTTTGTTTTTTTCGGAGCGACTGCATCGCGGCACTGGATGCTGACTGCAACTCTCGGCTGCTGTCTCTGACATTTGATCTTTGCAAAGATCACACCGAATCACCTCGCACCGCCTCGCATTGCATCGGATGTGTGAAGAGAGCTACGATCGACCATATGGAATATATTTTAGCACGCCACCACCTACAGCGACAATTAGTTTGTTCAATTTAAGACCCCAAAGGTGAGCCGTGCATCGGCGTCTTGCATCTTAATAACTTCCTCTGTAAGTGAGCATCTCTGGCTCTAGCGGGGGTCCAAACTGGTGGATCCGGGCAATCCGATCTGAGGGAAACGAAAACAATTAGAAAAAATGCCAACTATGGCTGAGCAAATGCTTTTGGCCTGGCCCTGCCGTAATCAACCTGTAATGCCAGCTAATTGGCATAATTGTTGTTGGGTCTGCTGCCGCCGTCGCTGCTATTATTCCGTTGCTGGGCATCTTCGAGTTAGATTCGCAATGCTCTTTCAGTGGAAATTGCTGGCAAAAATGTCAAATAGGCTTCGCCTTCGCTGGCCGGCCACAAGGCAGCTAAATAGCGGGGGAAAAAGCATAAAAAAAAAGGCAACAAGAAAATAAAACCGAAACCAGCATCACGACGGGTTCAGGTTGGGGAGGATAAGGCAGTAAATATTTTTCGTTGTCAAAAAGGTCAAGACAAGGAAAAACCGCCAAACTAGATGCCAGTTCAATATTGTTAACGTTGTTGTTGTTGTTGTTGTTAGTGCGGCTGTGTTGCCAGAGTTGTTGTAGTCGTGTTGCCACACGCACTTGGCTCGAATGGCTGCTGGCCGCAGCAAGCTGCCACAATTGCTGACTGCCTGCGGTTAGCATTGAGCGCAGATGATCTCGTTAGCTGAAAAGTATGCGATTTTATTGGGCTGCTGAACTTTGGGGGCTCCGCAAGATGATGATATACGGGGACCTGGTAACCCAGTAAGCCAGCCTGAGACGATGACGATCGAGCCACTTTATGGCAGCGAAAAATAAAAAGAAAACATTTCAATTACTCGTCGAGTTAATTGCAAAATCACAGTTAAGTGCTCGACCAAGTACCACGACGAATGTCCCAAGAGAAAAACTCTATTCACTGCCAAATTTCAATTTAATGGTTTATAATTTTGGGTTTTTACTAGCTGGTTTGCCTCTCTTTGCAGGTGGAAATATTCTTGGAAAATTTGAAAAACATTAAACTACTAATTGCTTTTTAACCTTAAAGGTTGCTGAAGGCATAGCCAATCAGCTAATGGAAAAACTATAATCGTATGCATTTCATTTAAAATGAGTGGAATTCGTAAGCCGCTTTAACGAATTTCCTTAAAATGTAGGTGGAATTCATTTCGATTCGTTTTTATTTGCCATTATAACATTAAATTAACATGTAAATGTACGTTTTTCTGTTTCACTTAAATCGTTTTTTTTTTTGTCATTAGCTTAAACTTGGAATATATGGACCTTGTCAGCTTCTTAAGAGTACATATTTAAACAATTTAATTGTCATTGCAATTAAATGAATATGTTAATTTGCACATTTAAATTTAATTTATAAATTTAGCAGCTTTATAGTTGTTTTTCAGAGCCGAAACGCTTCATGAAACGTAAATATTTTATTTGCTGTAAAATTGCCATTCAGTTTAATTTGTTGGTATTAAGAGCACTTAAACCGTTTAATAGCTTTAAATTAAACTAGCATTTAATATAGTTTATTTATTTTAGATATAAATCCTCTTTTGATTTATTTTTAAACTAACAAAATGCGAATATTCATTCGTTTTAATTTGCTGCTAATAAGTGCAATTAAATTAACCAAAAATATAATAATGCATACATTAAACTAACATTTAATACATTTATTTTTTAGGTAGTTTCTTTTTTTTTATCTTTTACTCGTATTTATATTCAAACAAACAAAATGCCACTTTAATTGTTTGCATTATTTTTGCCACTCGAAGCTTCAAGTTCAAGCAGCCAAGTTGACAGCCGTCTGCCAATTTTTCGAGATTATCTCGAATCAGGGAGATAATACTTTGGTTCTTCGTTATTTTTTGATTTGTTGGAATCGTGTTAAAACTGTTAGTTAACAGAATCAATAGTCTGATCGATCGGAACCCTAACAGAGATCTGCAAAATATTGAAAAGGCGTGCCTAGATGTGAGATCCAGTGAGTCTGGGTTCGTTTCATTAGGATAGGAATAAAGTGGTTAACTGGCTGCAGACGCTCTTGACCCAAACGAGGGTTCGTAAAGTTAAGAGCCGCCGATGGCACCACTCAATATTCACAAATTTGGCACTATAAACGAGCGTAAAGAACACTGTGTGTTCGTGTGGGAGAGGAGTGGAGTGGCAAGGTCACAGAATCGAATTGTAGGTGGAGGTCGGGACGAAGAATCACAGAGGGTGAAGACTCAAGCGAAGAATCGAGCGAAGAATAGGCGACAGCGTTGCGAATTTTGTCAGTCGATAAAACGGCGCCGACACAAACACAAGTTAATGGTTTATAAATTACACTTCATTACGAAGAAGCGGGGGAAATTTGGCGACTGATTCATTGTTATCTCTCCATATTCACCTATGAGGAGGAGCTGGGAGATATTTTTGGGAAAGTTACGACTAAGGTGGACAGGGGGTCTTCGGTTACGCAAAGATTGGCAACAAAAGGCGCTTGGACGGAATTATTATTATGCTACGGGTGGATGGATGGAAAGGAAGGGCTTTAACACGTCGCCAGTTATTGTGTAAGGCAATTAGCGCCAGCTTAGGGCCATCGCCTGCACTTTCCCATCAATTGTGCATGAGAGTCGTCGCTGTCCATTCAATAATTTATTAATAACTTTCAGTTGCCAGCAGAGTCCACAGCAGAGTCCACAGCCGAGTTCATCGCCCATCATCAGTCCGGAGAGAACGCACGGAATTGCCAAAAATGTTGGCCCAACTAATCCCCAGGCAGTCGCGGCTTTTGGCCCTGGCTTTGTTCTGCTCAGCTTTATTTTTGGCCAGTGAGGTAAGTTGCACCCTTAGCCTAGGGGGCTATAGCTGGGACCTGGGGAATTCGACAGATCCGAATGATGCGGAGATTCCGATGCGATTGTGCACGTGAGGAGGTGGCAGCATTCAAATGCAAATTGCGGAATCGTATAAATATTTAAACGATGTGTTTGTTCTGCGGCCAAGGTGCTTATTAGCTTTTAGCCAAAGATTGCAATAATTAATTGCCAAGAAATATCGTAAACACCAGCCTGATGGATGCTAATGAGCCTGCAACTCAACGATAATTTAGAGACGCCCTACGATGAGTTTAGTATTCAATTTTCACCTGTACAATAACAATGAAACCATATCCAGTAAAATGGTAATCCGTTAGACCCGCGATTGTCATCGCTCGAAGCGTGACCCCCGGGCTCAGTGGTCAGTGGCGCGACATGGCAAGGGGGTGGTCACCGTAAACCGCTTTTCTCAAGACACCTTGGAAGATGGCAGGCATTGTAATTAGAGAGTTGCTTTAGGAATTTAATTGGTAGTATTATATGTTTAGATAAGTATATAGTATGTGAAGTATCTATTTGAGTTGCCAATGAGAATTTAGAGGTATTTATGAGACTGCCAAGGAAAAGAAAACCATTTTCAGAAGTATTTAACTAAATAGTGGGAATTTTACATTTGCTGAGAAGGAAAATAACTGAATTTGAGGAAAATAACTTAACTAATAACACTTTTTCTCCAAAGTAAGTATACAATTATGTAGAAGAGTTTACAAATTCTCAAAAAGGGTACAAAATTCCTAAAATGGAAAGCTTCAATCGTCTCAGCAAATTTTAATTCCAGCTGTGTCAATATCAATTTTATGAGCTAAAGCTCTAGGCTCTATAAAAATGTCACAACTCAAAGATTCCTCATTATTATATGCTGTGATTTTAATAAATATTCATTCGCTATTTCTTTCTATCCGAGAAGCTTCTAAGCCCCTCTAAATCAGGAGAATTTGAATGGGGTTATCCCCGTTTGAAGGTCCCCCCCTAGGCCATTCCACCTCCACTCATCTTGATCGCCTTTTGCCACCGCACTTCCAAGCGCTTTCCGAGACACTTTTTTGAGCAACGGCGGAAAATGTTGTAATTCTGCGCTCTTTACGCTTTGTTTCATTTTTAATTTATTCTATGTGTGTCTCAGCGAGTGCATCCACTGTTCGTTCACACACACATCCGAACCGGCGGATTCAGCCAAGCAAAGGTCTCAAAGTGTTCCAAAAAAAACAAAAGATTCCGCTGACCAAGTGACCTTTTTTCCAACTCGTCGTCTGACACTTTTGCAGAAATGGAACACACACCGGCACCGCCACCGTCTCAGACGATTGTCTCCGCTCCGAGTGTGTGCTGTTGTTTGCATTCAAGAAATTAAAACGCGGCGGCGTCTCCAGTCGAGGATGGCGCTGACTGAGGGCCAGATAGCCGGAGACAGAGCTGGGCGGTTATGTAACGGCCGAGTGGGCAACTAGGCGCAGAATGTATGTTTAGTGTGGCCCGTAAATACGCCAGAGATGAGATTGAAGAGCGTCTCGAATTATGGCAAATTACCTTACCCCGAAAGCGGCGTCGCGAAATTGAAAAGCCCCCATCAGGGCCTTGGAACTCCGATTGCACAATCTGGTCACAAATGGGTCTCCTTTCCTTAAGTGCCTGGCCTGGCCTGGCCTGCCTCTTCGACCCATTCCGAAGTAGATTCAGTACCGATTTACGAGTACTTTCCGCAGTTCCCGTAATTTGATCATCTTCGCATCGTAAAGACCGCCGAATAAGGCGAAGCCAGGCCGCCGGCAATCTGGCCTTACAAGCTTCTACTATATGCAGTCGGGGTGACCTTATAAGGCGCTATCTTAAATGATGCTACGTAAATTGCTTTTAAATTGAACAGAAAACAATTATGATAGACAAAGAATTTGATGAAACTGTTTATGGAAATTGAACTAAATATCTCTAAATGGAACAAATATAATCACAGTATCTTTCTGTAAAAGGAAAAACCTAATATATGTTCTTGAAAATGTTTGCTTGCTTCAGAGATGTGCTTATCCTCAAAGAAAATAAAGGAAACGAAGGTATTCTCTTTAAAAAAACCATTAGCTAGTTCTTCTAATTTGAAAGATTAAGAAATATTACCATTTTAACCTTGCAATTCCTTCCAATGATACCCTCTTTATTCCTACAAATCTATTTAGTTTTCTGTAATTAATGCAAATGGTTCTGTTACTTTGAAGCTTCTAGTTTTTCGAGATTCATTATTGATGGCATTCGATTATCACCTGTGGGACAGTGAGATGATGGCTTACATAAGGTGTCTATCTGTCCCTTTTGGTTTCACGATTGCATAGAGGGCTTGGAATGCTGGGAAAAATATAATATTTTTCACGGACCTGGCGGAAGCTTCTGCACATGTTCGCACGTACTCGCAGCAGATCCATCCAGTGGCAGATTTCGATAAGTCATTGGGCTATAATTTGCGACTGGCAACGTGAAATTTTTTTCTATATAATTAAACGCGGCATAAAGAAATATTCGCGAATCTGACAAACATCAACAACTAAAAATAAAGTTGACATTTCACACAGTGCAGCGCAGGTCGACTGTTGCAAGCGCACTCGTGTAGCAGCAGCAGGCAGAGCCATGTGCCAAGTTATGACATCGCGTCAATTCATCACTTTTTGGGCCCCAAGTCAGGGCAGCTTCCACAGCTCCCAGCTCACAGCTCCCAGCTCTCAGCTCCCAGCTCGCAGCTCTCAGCTCCCATCTCCAAGCTCACCAGCCCAAGCTAAGCTGCATTCACACATGATGGGCACGAGTATCTGGTGATAACGATCTAGCCGTCATTTGTTTGGTTAGTCTAATAGTCTTTCCAGCCTGAGAAAGACCCTGCCAAGGCGGCCAATTACAGATTATGCTGCTTCGGGTCTTATCGCCATTTGGGATTAAAGAGGATCCCACAGAAGCGACTTCCTTTCACTCTGACAAAGAATAAAGATTTATGTACTTGATGAGGCTTTTAAGATAAAGTTTTTTGGCAGTTAAGCCGCTCTTCAGCTCAGAAGCTCTACAGAAAATCTCGATAAACAAATGCACATTCGTATAATTCGAATTTTAACTATAAGAAACTCAATTTCAACATGTGCAACTCTCACTCTAGGCCCAAAAAACTATCCAGACGACAGATCCTGCCTCTCACCTTATGCAGAAGACATCGTTCTCCTGTGCCGGTCGTCCTGCCGGCTACTATGCGGATGTGGAGACGGGCTGCCAGGTGTATCACATGTGCGACGGCCTGGGCCGACAGTTCAGCTACACGTGTCCAAATACGACGCTTTTCCAGCAGCGGATGCTCATCTGCGACCACTGGTACATGGTGAACTGCTCCAAGGCGGAGAGCAACTATGCGGCCAATCTCCTTATTGGTGGGTTATTAACCTCAAGACGAGTAAGACAATATGCCTTACTTTAAACCATTTCATAGGCCAGCGGGACAAGCCCTTCGTGAACGATGAGGAGAACAGCTTGCGAACACCTAGACCCGACCTCCTGGATCGTCCATACGCACCCGACTACTCCGGCGAGTCCTTCAGGAGCCAATACAAGGTAAGTGTACAAAAACGGAAGTGTCTTAACTATATCAACGTTTCCTTGGCCCACAGCAACTGACGCCGAATCAAAACCAGATACGTGACGATTCATTCAAGGGTGTGGGTTCCGGTAAACTGGATCCCCAGTTGTCGCAGACGCGGTGGCGCATCCCGCCGCCCAGCCGTACCATCCTGCCGCCGGCCTACGAGCCACAGATCGAGGTGACCAGCAGCACGGCCAAGCCCAGGATAAGCACCACCACTCGAGCAACCACCTCCACACGAGCCACCACCACAACCACTACAACGACCACCACTACTAGGCGACCAATAGTGGTGGCCACCAGGCGGACGGAGGCCCTGCTGACGCGACGTCCCAGTTACCAGGCGGCGGATCATGATTCCGACGATCTGGGAACCAGCCACAGCACGCGGTACAATACCTCGGCGGACTTTAACTCGGCGGAGGCGCCATTCCGCAACACCAAGCTGACCAGCACCAAGCTGAACAAGTTTGTGAAGCCGCCCTCGAAGATCTACGAACCGCCCTTCGTGTATCCCATCTACAACCTGGAGGAGGCTCAGCCGAGTGGCGTTGTCTCCTCCCCCACGCTGCGTACCTCGACGGCGGCCCCTTTCAGTGCAGTTCCCAGCCGGACGGAGGGTAGCACAACTACGACACGTCCTTTAAGCAGACCGACAACCTTGGCTGGTCAGCCCTTCTCCTTTGCCACGCCGCCCACGACGACGAGCACGGTGGCGATACCGCCGCGCAGCGACAACCGGACACCGGCTCCGGCGCAGAGCTTCCGCCTGGCCACGCCCACCAGCACAACGCCTCCGCTAGTGCAGCCCGCGCAGCTGCCCTTCAACGACCTGCTGCCGCCCTTTGTGGACTTTGTGCCCCACGACATAGCCACCACCCAGGGTCCGCCCATCTACTACGAGTGGAAGGTGCCCTCGAATGGTCTCGAGCCGCCCAAACTAGATCCTCCCATTGGTGTGGATGGACGCGAGTACCCCGAGACCACTGGAGATTACGGGGCCACTAGCAAGGCGGAGATATTCAACACGCGGCTCAACGACATCGCCGTTCCCCAAAAGAAACCGGCGCAGATTCCTGTTCTCACCCAGCAGTCGAGCACCAGCCGCCGTCTGCCCATTTCGCGATCCATCAAGGCGAAGGAGGAGGAGCAGCAGACGGAACAGGCGCAGCGCCGATCTGATGTGGTGGCCAGTTCCACGGACATCGGTCACCTGCGCAAGCAGCTCCTCATCCCCGAGTACGCCTTCCCCCTGGAGACCATCGGCCGTACGGGCTATGGTCCGGGAGCTGCCGCGGGGCCAGGAGCCGGGTTCACAGGCTCCAACAGCGGGGACCTGTACAACTCGTTCCAGCTGAAGATACCCGAGCAGCGCGCCAAGTGGTTCGGCGAGAACCCCAAGTGCCCGGAGTGCCATCCCTCGTTCGTCCAGCCGGGCAGCTGCGAGCCCTGTCTGCGCAGGTAGTCCCTGCCGTCCGTCGTCCGTCCCATCGCCCATTAGACGCATCCATTATCCGCATCCGCATCTGCTCCTAGCCCTAGTATTAGCCGCCGCTGAGAAGCCCCGGAGAGAAGCATCTTCCACGCATTTAAGTGTTAATGTTATTGTATATTCCGCAGATTAATAATTAAAACTACGCAAGTATCCTTGTGAATGGTGTGTTTTTTTCTAGAGTTTGGATAAAGGATTAAAGAGATAGGTTGTATTTTAAGACCTTTAAGACCTTAAACTTCCCCAGGTTCGATTAGGAGCCCATACCATCCGAAATCCTAATAAAACAAAAACCAGAGCACTATGAAATTAACATCAGAATTAGTGCAGTAAAAACCTTAAACAAAAATGTTATTTCTCTCTTTATGATTTTTGATTTTATCCTTCGGTTTTTTCAAAATTTATTTAGTCGTTTGCGGCCTTCTCTTTCAAGAATGGGAGACTCATTGGATAGCAAAGCCGGCCCGCCTGTAACCCATGTTGTCGTTCCGCCAATTCCAAAACTTGGCGACACGCACACGTATTGGATGTGGCGCATGCTGCTCAAGAACTACCTAAAAGCCATGGGACTTTGGCACAGAGACCGTCCAAAAGAGGTAAAAGGATATATAGTATATATTATATTATATGTAAATACAAATGTGTGCATATTTATCCTTAACTTTATCTATTTTTAGTGCGCTCACAGTAAATTTCTCATCCTCAGTACTGTGGAATTGTGGGTTTTAAGGAAAGAATACGATGAGTTTACATGCGCATCGATATTTGATGATCTGCACAATCGCTATGGCGAGAGTACTCGTAAGATGTCGGTTTCTGCATACACATGATAGAATTGAATTCTAATCGTATCAGTTTCCTTGAGTACAGCTGAAATTAAGAATTAAGCTAATTAAGCTAAGAACTGACCCCACCCAGTATCAAAACGCCAAGCATATTATATACAAAATGTCATTCAGACCTGCATAAGTTTTCAAAGTCGAGTTTAAAAACACTCAAAACGGTTTTCTGAAAAAACGAATATTCCTGTTTTCATCTGCCCTGCCCGAAGTACGCATCTAAATCCTATCTAAAACTTATGGGAAATTCAAAATTCTATTTTGTTCTGAAATATATTTACTTATTTAAAAATTGATTTTTTTCATTTATTATTGTTAAAAACGACTTTTTTAAAACTGAAATCAGAGGAGCGTTGCGATAGCCAGTGATGCCAGTCAGTGATCACCACAAAATTGATGATAGGTTTCAGCTGCTTTAGGTTTGGCTGCTTCGCCATGTTGTCTTCTATTTACACTGCTTTGTCATTATGTGATATGCTTTCACGCTTACATTTTGATTCTTTTGAAGAGCAAAGTATTCCACCGTGGTCAGCTAAGTTAACAACCATTTTCCATCAAACCTGGCGCGGTACCTCCGTGTCTATCTTGACAAGAACCATGTTCCTTACGTCCGCTTAGGACCGTCTTCCTTTTCTGGGAAATTTCGGTTTCCTCTAGCTTTCCAGCAATCTGGCCAATTTAGCTATTTTCCCACTAGATCCATTTTTTTTCAATTAACACATGTGTGTTAAATTAAGATATAGCAGCTAGCTGGAATTTTTGCTATATTTGCAAGTTTGCAGCAATTAAACATATGAAATGGAATGGAATACTGAGGAACCAGCAAATTAATTTGTTTAAAAAATTCAATAAAAATAATAATATTATCTAATACTAATTATTAATAGAATATGGTATTATTTGTTAATAATATTTAATATTAATACAAACCAACATAAAGAGAATGTGGACCCCAAATTGAAACTCGCGCGCAAGTTCAAAACAGGGGTTTTCGCCCTGTAAGACTAAACATTTTAGGATCAAATTCGACTATTCTTGGAAAACCAAATTTTATCTGGGCGAAACCTAGATTCTAGATTTTTTTTAGTGGTATCTTTTTATATCTTTTTGCGCGGGATTTTTAAGCTTTTCTTTGCACCCGAAGAGTTGGCCACACTGCTGTACACTCTCAAAAACAGGAAAATGGCGAACGATACGAACAAGCTGCTGCTGTCTTCGCAGCAGGAAAAACCCAACCACTACACGTAAATATCAACAAATTGAGAGTGTCCAGGTGCTTGAATGACCATCCTTTCCACCCTTGCCGCAGCTACCTGAAGGAGTTCCGCGTGGAGCAGTGCCAGTCGTTCCTGCAGCACAAATGCAACCAGCATCGCCCCTTCGTCTGCTTCAATTGGCACTTTCAGAATCAGCGGCGTCGTCGGCCAGTAAGGAAACGCGATGGAACCTTCAACTATAGCGCCGACAATTACTGCACCAAATATGATGAGACCACAGGCATCTGTCCCGAGGGCGACGAGTGAGTATTGCTATCCACGTCCTGGAGCCTCCTGGTGAAATTCTTTGTTGGTGTGCAGTGCGCGGGTATGAGACAGCGATAGCAACGACGTAGTATTTTTTCGTTTCCTCTTTGCGCCTCGTTCCTTGGCGATGTGTGTGTATCTCTTGTCTTCGTGTTTACAAACAAAAACCTGGGTGCGGGCGTTCGGGGGGCTTGGCGTCGTCGGAAAGCTAAAAGTGAAATTCGCTGTATATGTGTATGTGTGTTTGTGTGTAGGCGAGGTCACACAGCTAAAGTGAAAGTGATTTCAGCGATTGAGCTGGCAAATTCTAATCAGCATCCGCCCGTCGCCTTGGTGGTGGTTGTTGCTCCCACTCACACAAGCACAAACGGAGCGTATACGCACACACACGCATGCAAGGTACGCCAACTGCTACAAGTGTGTGCGTCATTGTTTTTATTGCGTTTCGCTTTTGCGTGTTTTCTTCTGCGTTTATTTTGATTTTTCTCCCGGCAGCTTCAAAATGTACAGTTATTGTGGCTGCCGAGCTTTGGAGAAAAGCTCGCCAAAGCGCGACACCAGGGTAAAAGTAAAACGCAATTACTTTCTGCACGAAACAACAACAGCAGGCCGACTTTATGACCCAGACTCGAGACCTCCCCCCACCGCTATCCCTCGCGCGCTTCTATTTTTAGAGCCAGCTACGACGTCACTGAAAAGTCCCCTAATCTAAATTATTCCTTCATCCCGCTCCACAGATGCCCCTTTCTCCACCGCACCGCCGGGGACACAGAGCGACGCTACCATTTGCGCTACTACAAGACATGCATGTGCGTGCACGACACCGACAGCCGGGGCTACTGCGTCAAGAACGGACTTCATTGCGCCTTCGCCCACGGCATGCAGGACCAGCGCCCACCGGTCTACGACATCAAAGAGCTGGAGACCCTGCAGAATGCCGAGATAACTCTGGACAGCACCAACGCGCTGAATGCCCTGGACAAGGAGCGCAACCTGATGAACGAGGATCCCAAGTGGCAGGACACCAACTACGTGCTGGCCAACTATAAGACGGAGCCGTGCAAGCGCCCGCCGCGCCTCTGCCGCCAGGGATACGCCTGTCCGCAGTACCACAATAGCAAGGATAAGCGCCGTTCGCCCAGGAAGTACAAGTACAGGTGGGGTCCCCTTCCTCCTTAAATCCCAGTGGAGAATATAATAAATCTAAATCTATTACAGGTCCACACCTTGCCCCAATGTCAAGCACGGCGAGGAGTGGGGTGAGCCGGGCAACTGCGAGGCCGGCGACAACTGTCAGTACTGTCACACTCGCACCGAGCAGCAGTTCCATCCGGAGATATACAAGTCGACCAAGTGCAATGACGTCCAGCAGGCCGGTTACTGCCCGCGCAGTGTCTTCTGCGCCTTTGCCCACGTGGAACGTAAGTGCAGAGAAAGAACCTGTGAGAAAAACCCCAGCTTTCAGCGCTGTTCGCCACAACCAGTTGTCGTAGGGAATCGTTTAGGCTTATCTTATAATTTTCCTGTTCTAACCCTATGTTTATCTTTTACTCGCCGCCCATTTCTGCTCATCAATCAATCTGAAACTCTGAAAATCCCCGAACTGAATCCTTTAAACGCATCAATCCATCAATCAATGTTCGCTTTGCCGCTCGGTGTCGCTTGCCCATGTAACCATTGTTCCCAAATCAAAAAGCTTGTAATTTTGCCGAGGAGAAGACGCGGGATCACGAGCTAACCCTGTGCGAGCTCATTTCCAATGCCTTGCCCGACCTACAGGCCAAGGACGTGCGCCACCTGGGCGAGAATGTACGTATGACCAAACCAGTAACACTCATCAAGTCCAGCCAGCGATTTGCATCGTCTAATCCCCACATATCGCCAGTCGCGCTAACCCAGCTAACCACATAAGCCAACAGCCTAACATTATCACCGATCCCATTGAAGTCTGTGTGGCCTGCTCTCATTGCGATCCTCGATTTCTTTCTTCTCTTTTCGTTTCGTTCTCTTCGTAGTTGTTGAACATTGAGGTTAATAGTACCAATAAAATGTTGGTAGATGCTTTGGAAAACACAACAAATTCCAGCAAGTTTTTAAATTTCTCACGACCCCGGGACAGTCGTTGTGAGTATTTCAGTCCTGTGACACCTGACACATACGTACACCTAAGTTGCAAATCCGTTATTCACTGTACTCTTAATGTTGGTTGTGGACAATTGTCAGCGCTCAGACAGCAAACGCCTCGCCCTGTTGTGACCCTCCTCTTGCCCAACTGAAACCTTTAATAATCTGTGTGTCTTCTTTGCAAGCAGCTTGCTCACTGGACGATCCGCGCGAGAACTCATTGTCGGCGAGTCTGGCCAATACTAGCTTATTAACACGTTCCTCGGCGCCAATTAACATTCCTAATACGACTCTAAGTAACTCAATTAACGGTAAGTCGTCATCGGTCTTTGTTGGCCAACTAATCGCTAAATGTCATCCCATTTTGCAATAGATTTCAACTCAGGTGGCTTCGCCGTCAACATTCCCAGCAGCTCTCTCACCTACAGTCCCACCAATCTCTTTAACGTGGACGCCTTCAACTATGGCGGCTCCAACAAGCTCAGCAACTCCCTCTCGGCCACCCAGAATGACAGCAGCCTCTTCTTTCCATCGCGCATCATCTCACCAGGCTTTGGTGACGGTCTGTCCATTAGCCCGTCCGTAAGGATCTCCGAACTGAACACCATACGCGATGATATTAACAGCAGCTCGGTGGGCAACAGCTTGTTCGAGAACACTCTCAATACGGCCAAGAATGCGTTCAGCTTGCAATCGCTGCAGTCGCAAAATAACAGCGATCTCGGGCGCATCACCAGTGAGCTGCTCACGAAGAACGCTCAGATCCATAAACTGAATACGCGCTGCGAGGATATGGCGTGCAAGCTCAAGATAGCCGAGCTGCATCGCGACAAGGCCAAGCAGGAGGCTGTGGAGTGGAAGGAGCGGTATGACCTGGCCCAAATACAACTCAACCTGCCGGCGGAGCTGCGCGACTTATCCATACAGAAATTGAAGCAATTGCAGGTAAGGAAGTCACTGAAACAACATTCGCTGTGCGTGCGTTTTTACCGAGCTCTGTTATTTAGTCGAAGCTGCGCACTGACTTGGAGGAGGTGGACAAAGTATTATATTTAGAGAACGCGAAGAAGTGCATGAACTGTGAGGAGAACAATCGCACGGTCACCCTGGAGCCGTGCAATCATCTGTCCATCTGCAATACATGCGCTGTCTCGGTCACCGAGTGCCCCTACTGTCAGGTGCCGGTGATCACCACCCACACCTAGGACATGTTTTATCAGCAACAGGACCACAAGTGGCCCTTTGGCTGAACATCGGATGCGGTTGGGATGAATCACCATGACAAAGCAAGCATTAGTCGTAAGGAAAGAGATGATTAGTCCTCTGATCCGATGATCGGATAGGAGTGGACGTGGCCAGGCATATATTATTTATATTTCCAATGTATGCAAATTATGCAACATTATCGTCATGAATATTAGCAATTTCTAGGCACAAACTATTAATTGAATTAGCTAGCTGCTCTAAACTCTAAGTTAAATAATTGTATTTTTTTTGTTTCAATTTTAATTTATTTTCAAAAACGACTACAGGAACTCTTGAAAAAGTTTTTAATTTGATATTTGTATACTTTTATGCAACACAACACGGCACTCTTAATATTGTTCGGATACCCTCAGTGTTTTAGGCTTAATTATTATTTTCTCTGCACGAATTTTGCAATATCTCATTTATATTTTTTATCCATGTATACTTTGGTGTAACCTTATTCGTTTCGAAATATGCTACACTTTCAGTCATATTGTACTTTTCACTAGTATTACTTAAGGAATTATGAGAAGAACTAAACCAACGCAATTACGCTATGTAATGTGTTGAAAATATTATGATAAATATATAATATATATATATATTAATTTTTCTAGACACTTTTAGCAATTGACTATTAACAAATTTATAGAAACCAACAAATTGATCAAGTTAATAATCTTTAACAAAGTATTGTCGCAGTACAGGAGCAACAAACAACAACAACAAACAAACAAACAAACAAAGAAACAACAAAAACCACCAGTGATTTTGTATAAGCCGATTTTCAAACTGTATTTTATATGTCTGTGTTTCAAACTTGTGAAAACAACCGATAACTAAAAGCCAAGACAAGCGTCATAAACTCGTATGTAACTGACAGGTTATAACTAATCATAATTTACACTTTGCTTTCACTCTTCTTGGTTTTTTTCTTTTCTTTTTCAACTGCACAAAAGTAATTATAGGTGTAATATGAAATTATAACTAATTGCGACAACGCTTTTCCTTATTGAAATGTTCATTTTGTTTTATGAAAACCAAGTTGAATGGATTAAGACACTTTGCTTTTATTTTTTGGGCTTTAATGCCAATGTGCACGCCCAACCTCAACAAAAAACAAAAAAAAAACAACAACAAAAAGATTTACAAACTCACGTATATATACTCTATTAGGTTACTTTGTGATTTATATAGTGCTTCAAGTACTTACTTTGCAGCTGACTTCAGTTTTCACTTTACTTTCATAGTCTCAAATAGACGCTTCCAATGTAGTAAAAGCAAATAAAAATCAATGTAAGTCAATGTCAGAACGTAATATTTAAGATACAGAAAATGCAGCATTTCGCTGATGCTGAGATGGTACAAGAACGAATATGAATAGATATACATATATATATATATATTTATGGAGCATT
Source organism: Drosophila parvula (assembly GCA_018904695.1). Classification (NCBI taxonomy): domain Eukaryota; kingdom Metazoa; phylum Arthropoda; class Insecta; order Diptera; family Drosophilidae; genus Drosophila; species Drosophila parvula. The sequence continues at coordinate 67,675 of JAEIIG010027340.1, forward strand.
TGAACGCAGACTCGACGAGTAGTGATGTGGCAGGCATAAACAATAAACGTAACTCGATACAGCGAAGTGAACAGAGTTTAATCAGAAGTGTTAACCGGAGTTAATGTGAAACCGTCTTCAAAAACCAATGTATTTTTTTGAATAAGAAATAAAGTTATCAAAGAAAATAATGAAAGATTATGAATGAACTGCGATTGGAAGCTGTGGAAAATGTTGAATGAGAATTTGTTAGCTAGTTTTGAGTTGAATTGATATGAAATGTAATCAAAACTGGACTGTTTTGGGAATGAATTGAAAATGCAACGTAACATGCATAGGCATTTATTGAGAACAAAAGCAAAACTGTAAGGATATACACAAATATATATATATATATACGACTATATACAAAAAAACATCAAATATGAACATAAAATATTGTACTACAAAGCTAACTAGCAAGGGCAGCGCAAAGGCTTTTATCTCTGTGTGTGTTTGTACTGTGTTTTGTAGAAGCCAAACATCAAGAAATACAAATTAATAAACATAACAATAAACAAATGTGTGTTAAATAATAAATGCTTTAATAGTTTATGACAAAGATGTACACGAAAAAAAAGAAAGGAAAATAAAAAACGAACAAAAACAAGTAAAAATCACGAGAACCAATAATAAGGAACAGAGAGAAATTGGTTTTATAATGGAGCTGTTGAGTCGCTAATTCTAGAGTGTGTGTACCAACTCCAAGGTACACACGCGCACACCTCTCTCAAAGAACACCATCGACCTCCATCGACTGGGAGCTCTTAGAAACACTTTAACGAGATCTATCAATCCAAATCGAAATCCAACCAATGCAAAGCAATTTTACAACATGTCAAAGAATCCATTTCACGCCCATCTCAGAACCCAGATCGAGAAATATATGTACAGCATATACATATATATTTATAGATGACACATGTATTTTGTATACGCTACTGTAAGAGTGATTTTTATGTGATTTTGAAACTACTTGAATATGTGATCCAGAAAATATATAAAAAAAAAACACAAAAAAAAGAAAACCAAGACAAAAAAAAAACAAAAATAAAAAAATACAAGTATTTATATATATGAATGCAATCTCGCGACAGCAAACAGCAATAAAACAAATCAAATTGTAAACCAATTTGACTTTATGTACAAGAAGAAATAACAAAACATATGTTGTAAAGCTCCAGCTCCATTTAGAAAACAAGCGGCAAAGAAAAACTTGAATAGTTAAACGAGTTAAAAGTTGAAAGAAGACGGACGACACACATAGAATATATAGATTTTAATGGAATTGTCATACACGTAGACCACAAACAACAACAACAACAAAACAATCGCAAGGAAGAGAACAACAACTAAATGTCTAAAATATCAAATTGAATTAGTAGCTAGCTTTTAGGGTCTCTTAACGAAATTTAAAAATTGAAAAATCAAGAATAAGGATTCACAAAAGAGTAACAAAAGCAATGGCAATTACTTCTCGCTAGTTCTAGAACAATAAACAATTAGTTTCAACTAGCTAATACACTATTAACGAACAAATTGTAGTAAACGTAACTAAAGGTTTGACACGAATAGTTAACCATGATTAGCAAACCATGAAAGGATGAACAACAAAAACAACAACTCTGAACACCGAACAGGAATTTTAATGATTGCAACCGAAAGTACTGTCTTGTCTACACAAATATGAAAATAGATTTATGCAACTTTATGCGAACCAAGCCCACACAAGAGACACTCACAATAAGAAGGACATGACAATGTTAACTAAGTGGAATCAACAAGAAACAACCAATCTGAATGAAATTATTTTTTTTCTAGAATACTACAAATGTGTGTCAAGACCTAAATGAAATAAGAACCATTTGAAACTTTTACTAGTGGTAAACGCTGAACTAGATTCGAAGCAATTCGACAGCTCTACATAAGTTAACTGATACACCTAGCCTAGGCTATATGACAAATATATGAATGTACCATTTATGGCTAATAGAATATCTATGAAAATTTTACCAATGTTTTGCGGTTCATGTCTTGACCTAATCTCCCCCTGCCTTGCGATCAGTAAATATGTATTTTCCTTTTTTTTTTATGTATACCTGGCTTTTATTTTTTATGGCGTCCGCGGAAAGATATTAATACGAGTGCACTGATATTGGTCAGATGTCATAAAGCTCTCTCGACTTATAGCGTTTCTTATCGGGGATTAATTGCCGCGGAAATGCGGCCATAGGCGTTTATTTTTATCACTCCGCCTTATAACTTGAGGTACACTTCTCTCCCTCTCTCCTGATATTATAAAAACTAAAGACCCCAGGCAGAACTCATTTTATAAAGACCTTTATAAGCTTTCATAATTTTGTTTGAAATATGTATTTTCGTAGTCTCGCAGGGCAAATGTTGTGTGTTATTGCTAAAGTTATTAACTATAGTGAATAAATGGTTTTAGAGAGAGAGACATAGAACCCGCAAATTTGTGTTGCCATTCAAGAGCAACAAACAATAGACTCCGACTCAAGAATACCCTTCCACATTGTAGACAATGCAAACCTTAACAAATCAATTATTTAACTAGTTATGCCCACAGCGGATATGAATACAAATATTTGAATATTTATATATATACATACAATATAGCATATTACGTATGATAGCATTATCAAAATATTATCAAGCAAATTGTGTAGCAATTTAGTTATGTATTTCCAAAGCGAGAACAACTCGCAAAATGTTTGTCCAAGGCGACCACAAAAGCAACAAATGCATCTGCCTCAATCCGAATGTACACACACACCTCAGTATAAGTATGTATTTACGATCGATCCTATATATATGTTGGCAATAATTGAACCGATATGGTGGATGGTTAGGGCGAGGCAGCCACTGAAGGAGTTTCTATATTGGCATTTGCTAAGGAGAGTTACTACATTGAAGTACTATGTAAACTATGCAATTAACAAATTGATAAATACAAATTACTATTTAAAAGAAAGATTAATAAAACCGTGTTTAAAGCAATCACCCTCTTGAGATCGTTCCTTAATATATATCCCTTTCCTAATTTGTTGATGAGAATGCCGCAATTTTTTGTGTTTTATTCTCTTTTCTTTATTTTTGTATAGTTTTTTTGTATTTTTTTTTTTTTTGCAGTCTGCAGACAAGACAAAGCCAAGGCGCTTGGTTCCCATGCGTGATTCCAATCTGGCCCGGCAAACAACAACAGCAACAGCAACAACCATTGCCCACAAAGAGCAGCAGAGAAAAGGGCAATATAAAAGGCAAAGGCAAGAGCAGCAGCAGCAACAACAACGTCAGAAACTCGTAAGAATTTTAAAATGCACGATAATCGTTCAGTGATAGCTAAGCAAGCCGACAATGCCCCGGCTGCCTGCCCCTGCCCCTCCTGCAACCGAACCTTCGCATCCCATCTCTCCACTGCCACTTTAACCTGAGCCATCGAGGTCCAGGGAGCCAGTTTGAAACAAGGTAGGATGCTGCTGCTGCTGCTGCCGCCGCCGCCGCCGCTGCGATATCGCCGCGTTCGCGCGTTAAACACAAGCGCAACAATTTTTATTCTGTCAGCGAACGCGTGCCTGTATTTGTGTGGTCCCGTCTTCAAACTGGACTGGGCCCTGGACACGGACTCCGACTCTGACTTTGACTCCTTCTGCCTGCCTTCCGATCTTGCGTGGCGATCTCACGCGCTTGCGCCTGCGCCTGCGCATTGTGGGGAACTGCACACTGCAGTGGAAACGGACGGGCATATTGGTGATCTGGGAACCGAAGCTCACTCTTAGGTAGCTGCCTGGCATATAAAATATAAATAGGTTTTATGAGCGCAAAAGTGTTGCCATTTTTCATGCTGGATGTTGCTGGGATGTTGGATGTTGGATGCTGAATGATGATGGCCAACCCTCGGCCCCGCCGCCAGCGTCCTCCAACTATTTTTAGATGCTGGCCAAGTGGACATGTTCGAGAGCGTCCAGGGAGGAGATCGGATCGGCATCAGGCTTTCGCCTCGATTCGTGTCCATGTTCTGCAGTGTTTCGCACGCTGCACGCTACACGCATTTCCACTCGAAACTTGTTCTTGTTGTTGTTGTTCTTGCTGCGGCTGATGCTGATGCTGCCGTTGTCCCGCCCGCACGCCCCGCCGTGATTTGTAACACGATACATTTCGCCGCCGCCGCAGCCGTCGAATGGAGCTGGTTGAGAATGAAGGGAATGAAGGGGATGCCTGATCCAGGATCCCTGCTGCTTCTAATGCATTTTTCAGCTCTTTTGCATCGGGCCTGCCCCGATCAGCTCATTAGGCATTTTTAATTTGACAACGCGCGCAATTTATGTGGGAATTTCATGGCGTGTACTTTGACTCATCCGAACGAAACGAACCAAAACGAGTCGAAACGAAAGACTTAGGCAGCGAACTTGGCGCGCCAAGCTCTGCTCAAAAATCAATTTTCAATTTGCTGCAGTTGGTCGGATTGGATCGGTTCGGTTCGGATCGGGTCGGGGATGGGACTCGTGTGGCTACCTCGGGACCCTGGCTGCCTGACGACTGCCTGCCGTCCTGCCTGCAGCATCCGCAGATCAAAGCCAAGCGAAGGAGAGCGCAAGGCGACCCCAAAAAAAAAGACTGACAAGAAGGAAAGCTCATTAGCAGTATAGCGATGGAGTGGATACTCTCTAAGATTAACCATAATATGTGTGCTAACCAGGATGTGTGCTAACCAGACTGTTCCCTGGTGCTGAATTTGACTAAGCTATATAGGTTAGATTTTTCTTATATATTTGTTTTATATAAAGTATAAATTTCTTAAGAAATGCCCAAATATATTACCAGAAGTCGGCTAAAAACTCATTTAAAGTAGTGTTAATCTGAAGACTACAGTTTGCCAGGAATTAAAGTTAGTTCCTTGCAAATATTTAGAGCCATCTGAAGAGTGAATCTCGAACTGGCAAACTCTTTAGCCAAACCTATAAAACCGATGGTGTAGAGTAACGAAAATCTATTTAACCGGCACAGGCGTTGACGTTGATGTTGGCCGGGACTTAACGAAGTGTTGCCTGGCAGTTGCCGCCCTCCAGCTTCGCATGACCCCCCGTAAACCCCTCCTAACCCGCCCTAGAACCCCACATGGCCGGCCGACGGCTGCATTCCGCGTGCGGTTTTTGTGGCCTGACGGCATTTGGCCACGAGCGGCGCATAACAAAAAGGGAGGAGTATACGGGGTATTGGCATTTTGTTTAAAATGGAAAACCCTCTCAGTTAGAAATGTGCAATTTTCTAAGACCCCAAAAACAACACTTGAGGGTTTCGCCTATGTTACCTATGTCTTGCCAGTGCTGCCAGTGGTCATCAACTTTCCATAATCGGCGCGCAGACAACAAACAACTTGAGCCTTCGACGCGGCCCGCCCGCTGGGTCCGCCAGCAACAACAGCAGGAACGGCAGTAACAGCAACAACAAGAGCAACAAGCGCCACTTTGCTGTCAATTCAAAATGATAAAGCAAACAAATATTAACCCACTCCAAGTGGACGCATGTGGCTGCCGTCTCATGGCACTTTCTGACAGCCCAGCGACACTCGAGCCGATCCGAACCGATCCCGGGATCTGGCACAGGCACTGGGACTGTGACGGGGCGACTGGGCCTGGGCATGGGCCTGGGCCTGGGACTGGGACTCTCTGACTGTGGGAATGTGCCACGATCTCCCCACATTCAGAGACACTCGCACACACGGAGCTGCTGGCATTGCCACGGCTTAAATGCTGTTCCAGGCCATAATGACTTTTAATTTTTATGGCACTGGCTGCCGAGGATGCCGATGCGGATGGCAACGGCAGCCGCGCAGAGCTTAAGTCGCATATAATTCAAGTCCATCAACGCATGCGCTTCACTTGACCACCGCCATGATACACATTTAAATACTCATACTCGACGGCCGTTCGCCCCTCCGCGCTGCCCCCCTTCGCTGTCGCCTGCACGGCCACTTGAGGGCGCATCCATGTGACTCGTCTGCGTCTGGATCTAGCAGCGGATCTGGCTCTCCAGGCCTTCGCCGGCATCTGAAGATGCTCGAGAGGGCAACAACGGCTCAGCGTTGTTTAATATTTTAAGTAAGTGCTGCCGCTTGGCTTTGTGGTAAGCATGGGTGAAGCTGCCTGAGATTCCTTCCATGTGGCTGTGCAATTTGTTAGCCACAAATCAGGAGGGCGGGCCCCACAGTCCAAGAGATACACTTTTCCGTACACCTATTACACAAGAATAATGTCACATATCTAAGTTAAATATTTAGGATGTAGTCTGTGTACTGGTATAGATTTTCTTAGTAATTTCTGATTACCATATGCCCTAAATATAGTTCCCAGAATTTTTCGAGTACATCAAAGGTAAATTCAATTGCCTTTTCCAGTAATTCGGAGACATATGTTTCCATATCTATCGATTTTTGATTTGTGTACTGATTCGGCCGGGACATTCGACAGCATTTTTGTGGTTTGTCTCGTGCAAAAACTGTTTGGCCAAATATGCGCCGCATGTGGCCATCGGCCAGGTTGGGTTAGGTTCTCCTAGCAGCAAGGCTGCTTACTCACCGGGATCTCGACTGCTGTTTAAACCGCATCGATCGCTGCCAGCTGATAGCACAATGGGCCCACTGCACAATGATAACTGCGCCGCTTACGACTTTTTGACTCTCGTGCCGGCCAGGATCAAAAGGAGGCCAGTTGACAAATGTTTGTACACACACACAGAGAGAGAGAGAGAGGTGAGACGGAGGCCCAAGTGTTACTGAGACCCTTTTTATGCTCGGCCTGTAACTGTGACTGTGACTGGGAATGTTTATGTTACAAGCCCTTGGCCCCTGCCGTCTCTGCACGCCTTCCCCATGCCCATTCCCATTCAGTCGCTGTTCTTGCCTTTGTTGCCGCCCGTCTGTGGTAGCAAATTCCCCGGAATACCGGAGACACATCCATCCATTTGCCTAATTTCTATCTCGGCAGCAATTCCCCAATGGCATTTTACTTAGATTTATGTGAATTAAACAGCCATCTCCCCGCCCAGTTAGGGCCGCATCCACGTCCAAATCCCTGGTAGCCGTAAATGTCAACATCCATTAGAGACCTCAAACCGTTAGTGGCATTTGTCGCACGCTATGAGGCCGGCAGTCACAACAAGAGGCCCACAACTCGCAGCATGATTGAGTGCCTGCTTCTTGGAATCAAACCGAAATCGGCATTGGCTCGATATGGGAACTCTGCTATCGGGGATCGGAGGTACGAACCCCTTTGACTGTCGTCATCGAAAGCGGACCATAATAAACAATATAAATATTCTCGTAAATATTAGTTAGTAGCAGTTATTAAATTACCGCGCGACCTTCACGACAAGCCGAGCAAACCGGTGCGACGGGCCAAAGCACGCGTTATGGCCATTATTTGTTAATTATGTGGCTGCTCTCTCTCTCTCTAATGTCAGACGTCCATACTTGTGCAGCCAAAACAAAAGACTTTGGCAACAAACTTGCCAGCTAGCTCAGTGGCCATAAAGCACTTTGAAAATTCAATGAACCCCAAGCGAGAGCGGCATAGTCTGAGGTGAGGTGTCTTCAGGTGGCCACGACCCTTAAATGCTCTATATTTTATGATTGTAGGCTTATAATGGAAAGGTTAGGTTAAGAAACTCGGGAATCTCGGTAATAAAAGGCACAAGCTTGTTCTTGAATAAAGAAACTATATTTAAATAAATAAAATATTTGCCAAAAAATATTTGTACATATAATTAAATATAAGCCTTAAATAATTTGAAGCCACAAACAATATTTTCTGTACTCAAAAAAGAACTGCTTTTAATTAAAAAATATACGTTTCCTCTCTCCATTCCAGGTCACTTCAACCAAATCGCATTGCATAAGCCACATGCCCGCAACCGGTGTAAGCGCATAAAAAGAAACAAAAATTCAAGTTTCATATCGAAATTTTATGATCGAAACACCAACGAAAAGTAAGGGAAACAAAAAGAGCAAATCAGCCGCAACCCATGGCGTTGGTGGGAATGGTGGGATCCAAGCTGAAACTGGACTCAAGGGAGGAGCGGTTGAGTGGTGGAGGAAAAGGGTAGAGGAGCCGGGCGAGGCAGCAGCAGCAGCAGCCGCAGCAGCAGCCATGTTAACAACTTCCATTAAAAGAAATTAAAAGCAGACGGAGACGCCGTTGGATGCGGACGCGCCATGGCGCACAGAAAATGGCGTTCCATCTGCTCTTTGGCATCTGTCCATGGATGCTGAGCTGGCCAAGAGGAGTTGGCTCTGTGGCCAGCGAATGAAGCGGGCATTTCCGGTTCCACTATTTTTGGTGGCACTGGAACAAGTAGCAAATTTTTATTATTATAAAAGATGGTTCACGAACTTTAACTTGGAAGGTGAGTCATCTGAAATCCGCTTTTAGATTAAACATCATTTTATAAATAGTTTTAAATATGGAGATCATGTTAAAATGATATGATTAAATATGACTTTACATTGTTAGTAAGTAGGTTATAAAATTTTAAAGGAATAAAATATTAAAGATTTATAGTGCTTACTTCTCGGAAAACTTTTCAGTTGATTTCAAATCCCTTTTCTGTATAAAACTACCATATTTTTAAAACATTTATTTAATAACAATTTGTTCGTATTTTAAACTAAGAAAACCAACTAAAAATAATTAAATAATGCAATCATATTTTGAAATATTTTCTTGGACTAAAGTCTATGTTAGAAAGTACTATACACACTCTTTTCTCATTGAAAATTCGTTAACCAAACATTGTTATCTAAAAAATGATTCAAGGGAGCATATAAATAAGAAGTTGATCAACAAAATCGATCACCGAAATTGGTTTCTGTGCAGCATTACAGTTTGCCATTAAAATTCGATTTCGGTTTACAACTGTCGTCCCATTAATATTCACATAAATCAATGCTGGACCAAATCTAATTACAGAAACTAATCTGCGGCTCTTTATCTCGAAGGGACTCGCCTGTGTCTGTTAGCTTATATATTTAGTGGTTTTTTTTTATTTTGTTTTGTTTGGTTTTTTTTTTATACTTTGGTTTCGTCTTTGTTTTTCGGCTTTTGGCCAAGAGCGCGATCTATATGATGATCGTGATTATGATGCCCGCTCGCCGTCTCGTTCCCGCTCTGCGATCCGATGCGATGCCATTTATTCATGCTCATTAAGTGCCGGAGCGATTGTTGTCTGGTCTCGGGATGGTCTTCGTATCTGCCTTGTTCACGGCGTGTTCATTCACAAATGAGCGCCTTAAGCAGCTCCGCCCCACACAGATACACAGATACGCACCCATACACCGAGATGGAGGCAACGTAATGAGTTGCCGCGCGCACACAATGAAGCCAGAAATTTATGTGGCAGCCACATAGACTCGCTCGCACACACAGCTGCAGATGCTCCGTCGCCGCCGATGGATGTTGGATATTGGATGCTGATGCTGCTGCTGCCGCTGCCTTGGCTTCTCTGTGCTTCCCATCCAAACCCCATCCAGCCCCCTTCCCCTCCCCCTGGTCAGCCCCCTCTCCAGCTTCTTCATCTTTAATTTGGTTCCGTGTATCTCGTTGATGGCGTTTTGCCTTCTCTTATATCTCGCCGCCAAGAGGAGCTATTGAATGTATTTCTTTTTGTATTTCTCCTCTTACAGTTCGTTCTTTTTTTTATTTTGTAGATGTTGTTGTTGTTGTTGAAATTATGCTACGCTTTGCATTCCTGCGCGTTACCAAAAATAAAAAAGAGCTGGCTATTTTATTGGATGCCGTTATATGGATATATGGTATATACGGCAGCAGGTGCACTATGGAGCAGACAGCCCTTTGTTCTCCCGGGCCGCAGGTGACAATATCTTGGGCACACAAGACGAGCGTGTTTCACGATTCGCACTTGCCAAGTGACAGTGTCAATAGACCCAGCCAAGTGCAACCGCAAAGCAAAGGTCTATTGAACTGCTGGCCAAAACAAAAGACAACTAGTCTCAGCTCTAGCACCACAAATCCCAATCCCGGCCAAGTCTGCGATCCAAGTTCGAGAAGTGCGAAAAGCCCAACCGCAGATAGTAATTCAGGGGAATTCTAAATTAGCCAAAGTAAACAGAGCCAAGGTTACTGGGGGAAAATCTGGCGGAGTTAGACACTAGAACCTATTTCAGGTTCGTTAAGTCATATGTCCCCGCCATTGAAGCTGTGTATACTTAAACGAGTACATAGATAAGTGTGTCCAAATAAATACAACTTTAAAACAGCAATTAATGCTGATATATACTCGATTCATGAACTATTACTCAGTGCATAGACTGCAGCTTATGCCAAGATCGCTAATTAGGTAAGTAGTTAAGTCATAAGTCATTTCATATTGCAATTAATGCCAACTAAATCTTAGCTTCAAGTTGATGTGTATCCCAAAAATAAACACAAATAAAAGCGGGGAATTTCTCGGGAGCTGGCCTCCAGTCGCAAGTCAGCTATTTGCAGGCCCTAAATATAAGGTAATTGCGAATTTTGTTTGCCCAAAACGTTATCGACTGACTGCCCTCATCTGTCAATATATATATATAAGTAAATACAAGGTATTAATGAGTATTTACGCAGCGCCAAACGGAACTGATTGCAGAGATTAATAATGGTGTTCGATTCGCCGCTCGTTCGAGTGCAGCAATCATTCGCACATCCTGCGGCCATATCTAATCTTAAGATTGCCAATATCTAACCGACTTCCGACTGGCACATTAATGAGTCATTAAATGATATCAAGACTGTCATATAACACTGGTGTTTAGTGCTGGAAATTCCAGTGGATAGCGCTGACCCGCCGACTGTTACTCCAGAAACTTCTCAAACGGAAGTTGGCCGCAAAATGCTGTAATACAGGCGGCTCAGGGAATCTATATACTCCACATACCAGGTATATATTATATTGTGGCTTATGTACGGCTGCCAAGGAGCCGCACAATACACAAAAAACCGGAACATTATTAATTTACAAGCAATAAAGCGAAACGAACAACAAAACCGAAGAAAGGCAACGGAAAAAAGTGAACAATGAGCGGAGGAAGGCAGCAGCAGCAGCAACAGCAGCAACAGCAGGAGGAAGAGGAGGAGGAGCAGGGACAGGAGCGGCTAACAAGCCACAAGAGTCGAGTAGTGCAAGTGTTAAGAGAAATTGCAGCCGAGGATGCCTCTCGGCGGACGCACACCAGTGCATCCAATTGGCAGCATACACTCACCCATCTCAACATCTGGTGGAGGCGAGGAGCTATGTACATAGCATACTGAAAGATACCCGAAGACACCCATACTCGGGAACGGGTATCCGGTGCGCCTGTATGCGTGTCTTCGTGCTCCTACGGTTGTCCCGCTCTCTCTCGCATGCGCAACATAAATGAACATAAATGAACACACAAAGCGATCGGTAAATACCAATGAAGCGCACCACTCACACAGCCGCAACGGGAGTGAACTCGGCTGAATAGAGGCGCAACAGTGTGCGTGAGCAGAGGCCTAGGAGACGGGAATCCATGAAGGCAAAGGCAAAGGCACCCCTCGTTGCCGCCTTCGTTGCTCGCTTCGTGTGCGTATTCGTATCCGCACTCGTACTCGTACTCACAGCTCACAGCTCACAGCTCACAGCTCGCACTCTGCGGGCACGATACTCCGCTCGGAAATGTCATTTGTCAATCACTGTGCGAGCGCAACGGTTGTCCGATCCGAGAGCTAGCTGCCCAGCGGAGAGTTGAGTTTAGTTAGGATCTCCATCTCCGCCGTACCGTGCCGTTGAAGAAATCGATAATAAAGCGTGTGCCGCAGTGTCTCAGTGTGCCAAAAGTGAAGTGCTAAACAACCAAAAAAAAAAAATAATAAATAAATAAAACCAAGCGAGAGAAACAGCAAACAGCCAACCCAAGCCAATCCCATTCAATTTAAAACCAAACAAAATCATGGATAACAGCGACTGTGTGCCTTGGGCCAGTGCCGCCAGTGTCACCTGTCTCTCGCTAGACGCCAAATGTCACAGTTCCAGCTCCGACTCCAGTTCTCCAGACTGCAGCAGCAGCTCCCCGGCTCCCGAATCGCAGAATATGCGCCACATTGCGCATACGCAGCGTTGCGCCAACAGGCTGACCACTCTGCTGGCCGTCCTGCTCCTCGTACTGCCGCTGAGCTTTACGCCGGCCCACAGCTGCGGTCCTGGCCGAGGACTGGGACGTCGCCGGGAGCGTAACCTTTACCCGCTGGTGCTCAAACAGACCATTCCCAATCTGTCCGAGTATCAAAACGGCGCCTCCGGTCCACTTGAGGGTGAGATCCGGCGGGATTCGCCCAAATTCAAGGATCTGGTGCCGAACTACAACCGGGATATCCTGTTCCGCGACGAAGAGGGCACCGGAGCGGATCGCTTGATGAGCAAGGTGAGTTACAAACTAATTTAATCAGTCTTTGAGGCAATTGGTCATCAATTTGACACTGTTTTTATATGAAAGTGTTTCCTATCGGACTTTAAACATAAAACTGACCAAGTGGAAAACCCCATTATTACTTTTATCAACAAAACTATGCTGCCTAGCACAGTAATGTTTTTGTTGAATAATAGTTTGAGTTTAATGTGAGTTAAGGCGAAAAATAGAACCAAGCAATGACTCAGTTATCCATCAGTTATTAGTGAAAACATGCAGCAAATCTATACGGTAATAGCTTCTAATAAGCACCAAGAAAGTTGAATCATTTTTGGCTGGCCATAAAGCAGATAGACCGCTGGGTTCCGTTCCGGGGCTAGGCTAATTCCCGGCTCATTGCGCACTGCCCTCACCTTTTGCCACCCCGTGAACACACAAATTCAATTGTCAAATTAGCGGTCGCTAATCGCAGGTGCGGACGCTATCGGGGATCTCCCGATGGCACGAGATTGCGCCACTCGATTCCCATTGATAACAGGTACGTGGCGGAGTGTGGGGCTCGGAAAAGTGCCAATCATCGACTCGCATTGGCTATTTCGGAAACTTTATGGACTGGCGTCGCCGCCGCCGCCGCCGCAGCTCGGGACTCGGTGCGAGCAATAAAAGCAGGCAGTAAATATCGCATTAGTTTTTGACCATCGGCAATTATGATTAATTATGCATCTTATCGGACTGGCTGCGGACTGCACTTATTTTGCACTTATTTCGCCAGTGCCAAATAACAGGAAGCCCGATACTCGAAAGCCAAGGGGTCCCGCAGCAGATAGCGGCGAAATTCCATCGAAATAAGCCATAAAGCTGCCCCGGTACATTTAATCCAAACAAATACGAGTGCGTTCAACCACCTCGAGTCCCAAGCCCAATCGATCCGGGGATCATCATCGCAAATACTCCCATCCGCATTCGTATGGCAAATGCGTTTTCGATTTCGCACTGAACACACAAACAGGGGAAGGGGATTAAGTGCCTCGGTGTTTACCAGCTCCGATGGAGTCCAGAACCACCCATCCCCTGCGCCCACCTGTCTGCGCCCCAAAGCGAGGCACGCGAGCATTTGCGCTTATCGCCGGCGTTTGCCTGATAAGCGGCCTGCAGCCAAGTAGTAGCCGTTCGCCAATACACACCGTCTACATACATATTATATGTAGTACAACATACGCCAAATGTGTTCTGTGTTTGCCACTAACACGGGCTGCATCCATATACATACATGTATAAAGGGGGAAAAACAGTTTTCAAAAAACGATTTTTATAACTTTTTGAGACACTTTGTTCTCTAATTGTAGTTGAAAATTTCTCCTATTTTTTTCTTCTAAAAGAGTTTATTATATTTTACACATATATGTACTTATATTTCCAGGGAGATTTCGAAATATTTTGTAGTGTAGTACTTGTGCTATATCGCCGGCAGAAGAATGTGTGTTAAGACACCAGCTAAAGTGAAGAATAGCAATATCTTATCGCCCTACAAGAGGGGGCAGGGGACGGCCAGTGAAAGTGAAAGGGGGGGTGTCGGTTGAGTGGCGACTTGCTGGTGTGCTTGGGCTTCGAAAGTGCAAAACCAGGCTAAAACAAGTGCTTAATTCCGTCAACAGCAGTTTTAATTAGCCAACTGTGTTGGCCGGCTGCATGGCCCCGCACAGTCAGGCCCCCGTAAGAGGTCTGACATTGAGGCACACTTCTTATACAAACAGGCCCCCGCTTATCGCGGCAAATATTGTTATTTTTAATGAAATTTTAAGTGCTGACTAGGTGTTAAAAATAACGTTGTTATTGATTAGCCACCATAAACCATGGGGCCATTAAATGTTTATGTGAGACTTCCAGTTCCCTTGACCACGATTTGGAGCAATATGGCTCTTGACCAAGAGGCCAGTAATCAGAACTATCAGATGGATGAATGATTGCGAGCGCCTACCAAATAATACAGTTGATTTAGGATTATAATAAATAAAACTCAGGGCATATAATGACTTTTCAATTTATAGATTTATAATCTATTTATTACAGTGCTTCCAGAAATTGTTAAGGATCTGCACTGTACTTGAGCGCAAGTCATGGGATGATTCATTATGCAAAACAGCTGTGTGAGAGCTAGAGTTTCATTTACAGAAAACTCTGCCCAAATTGCCATTTGCAACTGCCACGCGACCACGCGGGGCACTAGTAAATGGTCACCTTGAATTTGATATGCAATCAGGGTAGGGTATCCCGGTATCGCTGCCGTATCGCAGCCTTTCCAGAAACTGACAAACAATTAACAGTTGCACGGCAGCACGGAAACGGCAGCAGTGACACCGTCAATTGTCCCGCCCAAGGACGAGAGTCAAAGTCTCGGCTGGTCAAGGCCTTCGCGGCATTTGACTAAATGGCCAAGGACAACCGGGCCCATAAAAATCCTGTTGTTGCCCCGGCAAATATTTACAACGCACTGTTCCGCTACCGAAGTGCCATGCCATTGAGCGGTGACATTGAGCAGCGTTCCGTAGAGAATCAGAGAGAAGTCGGTGTCGGAGTCCGGGGGAATCTGTGACCAGCAGCGCAACTAAATCGCATTTTATGTGGCCCGGCTGCGGATTGCAATTTGGATATATGTACATACGAAT
Source organism: Drosophila parvula (assembly GCA_018904695.1). NCBI lineage: Eukaryota > Metazoa > Arthropoda > Insecta > Diptera > Drosophilidae > Drosophila > Drosophila parvula. Next base: position 82,798 of record JAEIIG010027340.1, read on the forward strand.
ATATCTGGCCGAGTGACTTACTGTCCGCTGTGCGTGAATTTCTGTTGGTAAACAATTCGTTTTGCCCATTAAAACGCCTTGAAAATGGCCTGCTACTTGCATGTCCCTGACTGTGTGTAGGTGCCGGGCTGCTGTTGCATAAACAAATTGCAAAATGTCCAAATTATTTATATGCAACCGAACGAATTGGAAAAACGTTGTAAAATGCCTGAGCTTATGACAAGTCATTGCTGATTGCCACCTTCGCCAGGTGATTACAGGTAATGTGACTAGGGAGCACACGCCTCTCGAGTGCGCGGGAATGCCTCGGGATTAGGCAGCCCGGGGGGCGGAGGTAGAAACCGCAGCGGACAGATGGACGGACGGACAAAGGAGCGGCGGACAAACGGACAAAAGAATGCGTCAAAAGCCGCAGCATAAGTTCTAAAATTTCATAAATTGTAGCAACAATGGGGCTGAGGGCAAAGCCAATGGGTAATCCGATATGATTATTGACATGCATGCAGTCCCAGTGCCAGTTCCCAGTCTTTCAGTCGCTCAGTCTTCAGTGTTCGGTCCCCACATCCCCAGACATGCACATCGAACATCAGCATCAAATCAAGTCAAATCAAATCAAAGTAAGCCCACAGCCCAGGCATTTTAATAGAACATTATGACTCAAAAATTGATCCTATTATGACAAAAAGCGGTGTTTGGGTCGGGGTAGAGATGCCACCATCTCCACTGTCACTGGATGATGTCACGGACTCAGTTCTTAAGGTTTTTTTTTGTCTCTTCGGTTGCCCTTGCCAAAATCAAATCAAATCACGTCAAATGCTGCGATAAGCAAAACATCAGCCCCGTTCGTGGGAACATTCCTGCGGCCAACAAAGTAATCAAACTTATCAAACAAACATTAGTCAGGCAAAGTGGACAAATCGCCAAAACGGCCCAGAGATCCGGAGATACAAGATGCGCGAGATCTCAGAACCGAGGACCGAGAGTGTGTCCCTGCTGGATCCGCAGTCGCAATGTTTGTTTTGCCTTTGTGCTCGATGCTTTTATATTATTATTAATCAATTTGATACTTTTACGAGGGCACTCAAGCGCGAATGTTCAAGGATTTGTTGGCCCAAAATGCCATCGATATATGTACGCTGTGGCTTTGCCTCTGTGCCTGCCTCCTTAGCGTTTGCTTTATTTGCATAAAACTTTTATGAACTTGCGCCGCCGCGGAGGCAGAGGAGATCGCGATCAGAGATCGCGTCGCGGCTATCACATTACTGCTGGGCGAGTGACTCACATTTCACATGGCTCTCGTCTCGTCTCGTCTCTCTCGATTCCTGCAAGTCATCGGTGTGTGTGTGCATGTTTGGATCCCCGAGCCCCAAAACCCTAACTCCAAGGCATACCGCACCGTAGCCCCGGAGCCCATCAGTGCCAATGTGCGGCTCATAACTCATCATCAAAGTTAATCACACATCAGGGATTATGGCGCTTATCATTTAAGACCCGGGCTCCAGCTCCAGCTCCAACCCGAGCTCGAGCTCTTACCTGCTGCCTCCTCCAAATGACTTTTTCTGATCGCCGGGGGGACATTAAATGCGGCCAGTGGCAGGCAGACGACGGGGCAGGTGAGGCAATAGGCCACAGCTGAGATTTAATTTACGATTTCTGCAAATTAATAGCGTTTAATTAATAACAATAAAATGACGCCTTCCCCTTTATGGACATTTATTTGACGCGAGATTTACGAGCAGCTGTAATGCGTTGCAAAATGCTAATAAAAGGCGTTTAGGGGAGACTACTAACTATACTATAAATATGGCAACAATATAGCTTTCAAATTTATGCGAAATTAGGCTTTCAATTCACTGTATTTACCAAGTGGGAAAAAATCAATTAGCAGCAACTCTCCAACTCCAACTCCAACTCAATCTCCATTAATCCAATAAAGGTTGCCCCTTTTCTTTATTCATTGCCATTTATAATCGAAACAAAAAGCGCAAACAAACAGACAGGAGCAGACTTCGGACCCCGATCTCTGCGAGATTCCGTAAACACAGTGACATTCCAAACACACACCCTTGCCCCGTTTCGTTTCCGATTAATTAAAACTTCGATTTCAGATTTTTGCGCTGTAATAATTGCGCTGGCAGCGCACAGCGTAAACAATCAGAGAGACCGCCGCTAATTCTAATGAAGAGCTGTGAATAGATTTGCAACCCAAATAAACAGTGATGGAGCGACGGTCGGATTGGCATTGGCCCTGCACTTGAAACCATCAGGGATCGGTATCCGTATATTCTCTCCCTGCTCCCCGTTTTGCCAATTAAGTGAGGAAATCTGTGCTCGAGTGGGCCACACATGGCGGCCCGCTGACGGATCCCTCCGATCTGTATCTCTATCTCGGAGGCGTTGCCACCTAAGTGGCTGCCAAAAGAGCCAAAAGGCCTCTCAAGTGGCCCACCTCAGCTCCTCACTCCCCACTCTCCGCTCTCCACTCGCCTGGAAGCAGCAACCCCATCCTCGGGGCTGTTGACACACATATCGTGTGTGTATACTAGGTGTGTATGTCGGGTGGGTGACGTGATTTCCTCAGCGTTTTTCTGCTCTTTTTCGACTGCATATATCCTGTGTCGCTTCCTCAGTTGTAAGTTTTCGCTTCCTCTGCGATCGCAATCAGTGCCCGGGAATCAAAGGATATGCCATATCTGCTTACACCATAGAGCACGTGCATCTGAAGGAGTAAAGAAATAAAAAAAAGGAAAAAGGGGTGACTCCCCTGCCAACCTGACAGTAACTTAATGCGCACTTGAATTATGTCGTTAAATTGTGTCGTTTCCTAATCGTCGGTGTTCCCTCGGGCACCAGTAATCCGAGACCCTCTTGGCCGCAGGAATGGGGTTGGGGGGATGGCTTGAACCTGACGGGGCCAAAAACAAACAAAGCCCGGGAACAGGGGCTCTGGGTGAGCCGGCTAATAGCCAGTTCGTCTTGGCCTAATGATGATGAGTGCCTAATAATCTTCGTGCCATAATAATTTCGCCGCGACCATTAAAAGCGTCAAATTGGCAGCCAGCCAGACAATTTAAATCAATAAAACTGCAGTCGTGGCAATTAAAAACGCATCAAGCGAATGGCGGAATAAAAATCAAGACCCGAAATAGCCCCGATCGAGGTGGAAAGCTGTAGGAAATCAAATGCAGCCGCTGGCCGTGTAAACACAATGGGGCGTGGCCGCGTCTCTGTCTCTGTCTCTGTCTCTGATTTTCCCCATTTCGGGGTAATGGCTGGGCAAAGTTCACACCTTGTTGAATGTCTAATTAATGCAGCTTTCGTGGGCCGCCGGGATGGGGCTCTGGCCAGGGAATTTGGTATTGGTATTAGTAGTATTGGTATTGAAACTGGCTGGGGGAACTGGGTTTTTTTTTCGATCCAGGCACGGGCTTATTTACACTTGACGCTGTTGTTGTCTAACGGCCACTTACAAGGCACACACATTATTTAGCCATCTTTTTGGGCCGCCGACGCCGCTGCGTTTGGTATCCGTAAATGTTTACCTTACGCACCCGTCGGCAAACGTTGGCGTTCCTCATGGATCTGGGATCTGAGACCTGGGATCTGGGATCTGGGATCTGGGATATGGGATCGGGGATCTGCCCATGTACAACTCACACGATGAGTGGGACCTGCGAGATCCGAGATCTGAGCCGGCCGGCCGGCCGGCCGTTGTTTGTTCATTGCGCGTCCAGCGCATCGATTCGAATTCGAGCTCAATGCATTAGCATGTTGGGTAAACATCGTTGGCAGTGCTTAAGACAAAAGCGTTTGTCTTTCCCCAACCAGTTTTATACCATAGCCACCATTATCCATTGCCCATTGCCCATTGCCCATATCCCCAGGCAACCTCTGTTTCTGTTTCTGTTTGCCGTTGGCTGTTTGGCGTTACGCTTTTGTGCTCATTAGCACGGCTCGGCTCTCGACTGGTTAAGCCTTTTAATAAAGCAAAGTTGCAGCGGCCGGGCAAATATCATTGAACTCTTCCCGGAATGCGGCAAGCGGCTGCCACCTCGGTAAGATCTCGATTTGCCACAGTTGCGGATACTGTGCTGTGTGACAAATTCAACTGTTTGGCCGTTTGTTTTGGCCAAATAATAGCAAACACAGCCGGACTACCCAACCAATTCCGATACAGATCCACACCTCATCAAAACATAAGTCCGAAAAGGCAGAACCGATCGCTGTGGTTTGTTAAAAAGGACCTTTTTGGCCGCAAATTGATTTTACGCCAGCAACGGGCCCCGAATTCTGTTTGCACACAAAGGCAACATCCTGTCACCGTCGCCTGTCCGTTGATAATTGATTTTGCGGCCGGTGTCGAGCTCAATCCAAAAGATACTACGGTTCTCTGTCTTCGTTCCTTTATTTTTTTTTTTTATATTTTCATATCCCAAATATTTGCATAGACTTGTTCGAATCCTTTTCTGCTTGGCTGGCATTTCTCTCCGGCTAGAGCTAAAAAATCAAATGGAAACGAGCCGACAAACGCGGACAGACAGATGGGAATGGGAATGAGCGAGCAGCACCCACCACATTGGCAAACAAAGCGTAAGCATTTTCATATTATCGACAGGAAAAACAAAGACGGAGCAAAAAAAGGGAGAAAATAAAAGGTCCGATCCCGGCATTTATCCGTGATCCGTGGGTTAGGGTCATCGTGGCGGGTAGGGTCAGTGTTTGAACTGCGCGTAAGCATGGGCAAATAAGCCTTTGGCCAAAAAGGGAACTGCGCAAACACGCTCGACTGTTTGTTGAGGTTGCAGCAACAGGTTCAAAGGATGCGGCTCAGGCCGAAAGCACCTCAACAAAAAAAAGGCAAACTCACGGGGCGGCGGCTGGGGGGAATGGATAAATAAATATGAAGGGAGAGTAAAGGCGATCCGTTTGTACTTCTGTAGTTAACATAAAATTAATATATTTGGCTGAAACAGCTACAAAATGTACAGATAAATATTTTTTAAATATTTTATAAATACAAATTGATCGTTAGAATATCTAAGTAATTAAGAAATATCCTAATCTCAGCCTTAGGTTAAAGTAGTCCGATTATGAATAAGTTCAAGAGTGCTAGGAGTGTGTAAACCGGTTTTTAGGCATAATATTCCTTGATTATTTCGTTGATTAATTCAAGTTAAAGACTCCGATTTTTAACTTTAGTCCCTACTAAATTTGTTTATATTTAAACAAACTGATTAGAAAGCTATGTACCTCCCATACCCCTCCTTAATTATCTATACAAGCAGCTGACCAAAGTTATAAACAAAAACACCTTGCAAAGGCATTAAAGTGGCTTCCCTCGTAGCGAACCAAACCGAAACGAAGAACCGAAGCAAAATGAACGCGTTTGGGCCCTTTGGGCCACCGAAATGAACGCCCGCATGCCACGCCCCTTGGCGCACACACACGTACACTCGCACAGCACTATATCCATCCCGCTCCGCCGTGCTGGGTGCGTGGTGCGTGAATTAAACATGGCGTCTGGCTATTAACAATGCCTAATTGACCCCGTCTCCGTTCTGTTCCTCTTTTCCAGCGCTGCAAGGAGAAGCTGAACGTGCTGGCCTACTCCGTGATGAACGAGTGGCCCAGCGTCCGCCTGCTGGTCACCGAGAGCTGGGACGAGGAGTATCAGCATGGTCAGGAGTCGCTGCATTACGAGGGCCGCGCCGTAACCATTGCCACCTCGGATCGGGATCAGGCCAAATATGGAATGCTGGCCCGCCTCGCCGTGGAGGCCGGCTTCGACTGGGTCTCCTACGTCAGCCGGCGTCACATCTACTGCTCCGTCAAGTCAGGTAATTGTCCATATCACTTACGTAATTGTGGGAACGGGGTACTTAATGCACTTCAGAGGTTACATTCATGATTTCCCATTCTAAGAAAAGTCAGAGTTTAAAGAAAGATACCATAAAGTAAAATCATAATGGAAGTAAATAATAATTACATATTTGTGTTAAATATCATAAGATAAAGTAGTTTAAGCCGTAGTTGTGGGGAAAAAGGCTTTATGTTGTTAAATCTTTAAGTAAGGAAGGACATTTACTTGCTTTCAATCTTCGAACTTAATGGCCTGTACTTCGAACTTAGTTGAACTTCAGGAAGTTATAAGCTATGGATGATGTGATGCGAATGGGGTGCTGGATGCTGGGTGATAGGTGATGGGTGGGCCTGATCAGTTAGCCAGAAGTGACACTAACAAGCGTAATTTCGCATGTTCCGTACTGGCGATCGCTAAGCTGACAGGCGTTGGCAAATTTCTGACTCTTGCCCTGCACCTCGCATCCTCGATCCACCGAATTGGCCACGGCTGCAGTCGAAAGCAGCCAAAAAGGGGCAGACGCAAAGACGCAGGCAACAATGTCGAAAACCGGACTCGGCCGGGACCCAAAACCCGGCTCCAGAGGCGGCAACTGGCTTGCTGGCTGGCTGTGTTTTGACATGTTTAGGTTTGCGCCTGTCAAATTAAACGAATTGATGATACGACACCCAAAGCGTTTCTCAGGCAGCAGCCAAGCAGCAGGCAACAGGCAGCAGGCAGCAGGCAACGGCAACAGGCAAAGATGAATTAAATGCCGGGCTAAGACCTGAGCGCGGGCCTAATTGAAAAAAACACTGATACCGAACGGACGGCCAGCCAGCAAGTTAGCATCATCAGTTAAGGCCGCTTGCGAGTGTGTATCCGTGAGCTGCTGGCCGAGCTGCCTGAGCTGCTTGAGCTGCCATTATGGCCAGCAACCAGTTTTCCCCGAAACATAACGAAACATAACGAAACTGCCCCAAAGACCGAGAAGAAAATGCTTTGGCCCCGGTGCCAGTCAGTCAGCCAACCAAAACGGGCCAAGACAATTAAGTTTTCTTGCCAAGATTTGCTCTTTCTCTTCCCGGTCGGCCATCTCTGCCATTTCTCAGCGGCTGCAGCGGCGGCGGCGCGGAGGGATTTTCCCTTTCAAGTTTTAATGCCATAGCCCAGAGAGATGGCAAAGAGCGAGCATTTCCCACACACAGGCGAGCGACAAGAGTCTCGCACTTTGGGTGCGACTGCTGTCAGTTGTTCATTTAATTTCCATCTACAATTACATCATGCCACGCCCCTTTCCCACACACGCAGTCGAGTCACAATATTGTGACTTTTGGTGGCGGCCCATAAAGATTACGGCAGGACAAAGGACACAGGGCGCAGGCAGTCGAACCGAACCGATCCGAACCGAGTGTCCTTGCTCATTGATTCTAATTGCTTATGAAAGGAGCCGCCCGACTTTGATCCTGGATCCTGCTGTCATCCTGTGCCTCTCCGCTTTCCCTCTCCGCTCGAAATCAAAAGGTCAGCCGACAAAGCGAACAAGTGGCAGCCAGGACATGGGCCTGGCCTCATCGGTCCATCCTGCCATGTGTGTGGTCCTCAGTCCGCTGTCCTCGGTCCCCCGGTAACCGACCATGTGTTGGTGTTGCGCCGGCGGGCTATCAATAAATTACCGAGCGATTGATTGCTGATAGGCCGCTGCACATAAACCACGGGCTTATGACAGTTTTGGCACAGCATTCGCTGCGCCCCGCGTTCGCTGCCTAAGTCTTTCGTTTCGAGCCTAAACAGCAGCAGCGACGCAACAGCAACAACAACAACAGCAACAACAACAAACGACGAAGAGTAATGGCTGTAAACCTTTTTGTCGACACTAATTTTTTTTTTCTTCTTTCCAATGTTGCTGCTGTTGCTATTGTTGTTGTTGCTGGTGTGTCGCGCGCGCGCATTAAGCCCCCAAGCGTGTGTTGTTGCTGTTGCATGTTCATGTTAATGCTGTCCAAACGATCAGTCACCAGGCCAGCAACAACAGCAGCAAGAACAACAACAATGACGGCAACAACAGCAAGTGGTCGAGCGGCTGTCCTCTGTTTTGTAATAATTTATCAGTTTAGTCTTCACAACAAAGATAAAATAACGATAATTTTAACCACTTTAATGGTTTATTAATTTATGACCCTTCAAGTTCCTCACTTTCCACTCACCGCCGACGACGACGACGACGGCGACGAGGCCTGAGATTTTTCTCGTTTCTCCTGTCCCTCTCGTTTTTTGTGTTGTGTTGTGTTTTTTTTTTGTATTTTTGTGACTCCGGTTGGTTCTTCTGTTTCGGTGTGTGTGTCGCCCCGTCTCTGTCTCTGTTTTGGGAAGGTAGATTTCACACCAATTTTTCTTGTTACTACCGCGCTTCCTCTGCATGCCCGTGCCTTTTGTCTCTCACCGGGTTTTTGGTCATTGAAAGAACAGTAGATCTTTCGGGGCCCGCTCCCGTCCCCATCGATTATGGGTTTTATAGACCGCGCTGGCCATATGTATTTAATCCGATTTTTATTGTTTCTACACTTTTGTGTGTCCGCCTGTCTGTGTTTACCAAATGCATCAATGGGAATTTCGAGCTGTGGCCATCGGGAAGGTGCATTTTCTTTGGAATTTCGGTGCAGCAGCAGCGGCAGCGGCAGCGGCAGCCGCCACCACAACAAGGCCACTTTATGGCCACTCATTATAATAAAGCGCGCGGTTAGTGGTCGCCTTTGGTCTGGAATTTTTAATTTGAATTTTACAAGCAGCGGAGGGCAGGCGACGGTGTAGAAGGAGAAGGAGGAGCAACAGCAGCAGCAACAGCGGCGGCGCTTCGGGTGTGAAATATATGTGTGCCAGCCCCCAGAGAAAGTTCTAAGATGGTGTCCGTGGCCGTGGATTTTTCCAGAGCCATCTGGGTGGCCCGCTAGCTGCAGTTCGTAACCCAATACCCATTTAATGATGATTAATAGGACTGCACTTTGATCATTGTTTGGTGGGTTGCAGCATGTTCGGTAATTGCGAACAGGTTGCCAAAAGGTTGGGAAAACAAACCACGAACTGCTACCTGGCCCATCCCCTTTTGCCAGCTCACCGACCGACAACTAACCGCTCGGTAAGCCGCTTTGGCTCGAGCTCGAGTTCGAGCTCTGGCCCGGCTTGGGCTACGGGGCTGATCCCACGGCTAATCTTGCGGGGAAAACAAGATCACAGTTTTTGTGCAAGCCGAAACAAAAACACGACTGCCGCATGTTATTGATATGCCAGATTGCTGATCTGCGATCTCGGATCTCCGATCTCTGTGTGCTCCGATCGCATTATATTCCTGGCTTGTTGGCTATCCGCAAAAGGCAGTCCTTTCAGTCCTTTCAGTCATTTCGGGCCTTCGGGCCGCCCATTGTTTCACTTCGGGCTGCAACGGCCCAGCCCAGGATCCGTGAAAACCTTTTTGACTTGTTGGGTTTGGCAATTGGATGCTTAACGCCAAATTAGATTAGCAAACTAATGCCATTACCTGGGCGGCCCTCACCAAAGCTAGGGACGTTATCTGAAATCAGGAAAAACATTTATGATTTTATATTGTTTCGCTCTCGAAAGGTGCCTGTTGCAAGAAGATCGGCTAATAAAAGATTTAAAAGAGCAAATAAGTTAGTTTTAAAAGTGTAAAACTATTGAAAGAATCTAGAAAAGCTTTAGATATATTCTCACAAGAACTTAAGATCTTCATTAGTACTTATTTAAACCAAATCAAACATCTGTAACCATTTCCCTTCCTCTTGTACTTGCAGATTCCTCCATCAGCTCCCATGTGCACGGATGCTTCACTCCCGAGAGCACGGCGCTGCTGGAGAGCGGCGTCCAGAAGCCGCTCGGCGAGCTCTCCATCGGAGACCGCGTCCTGAGCATGGCCTCCAATGGACAGCCCGTCTTCAGCGAGGTGATCCTCTTCATGGACCGCAACCTCGAACAGATGCAGAACTTTGTGCAGCTGCACACGGACGGCGGAGCGGTGCTGACGGTGACGCCGGCGCATTTGGTGAGCGTTTGGCAGCCGGAGCGCCAGCAGTTGGCCTTTGTTTTTGCGGATCGGGTCGAAGAGCAAAACCACTTGCTGGTCCGGGATGCGGCCACTGGCGAACTCAGGCCCCAGCGCGTCGTCCAAGTGGGCAGTTTGCGCAGCAAAGGCGTGGTCGCTCCTCTAACTCGCGAGGGCACAATCGTGGTCAACTCGGTGGCCGCCAGCTGCTATGCGGTGATCAACAGCCAGTCGCTGGCCCATTGGGGCCTGGCCCCCATGCGTCTCCTCTCCACGGTGGAGGCATGGCTGCCTGCTAAAGAGCAGCTGCGCAGCTCTCCAGTCAAGGTGAAAGCGGAGACGGACACGAAGGCCACAGCGAAGAATGTGTCGCAGGCGGAGCGACAGAACGGCATCCACTGGTACGCCAATGCCCTGTACAAGGTCAAGGACTACGTGCTGCCGCAGAGCTGGCGCCACGATTGAGAATAGGAGGGTCCTGCGATCCTGCTAGGGCGCGATAATTGTATTATATCTTGTAGTTATGTATATGCCTAATGATCGATGTACTTCAATGTTGAATATGGTTTTAACAATTGATACTATTTATTTAACACACACACACAACACACACCCCACCCACAGAAAAATCGAGAATGCAGATAGCAAGCGAGCAGGAAATCAAAACGAAACGAAATCTGTTAACTGTCCTTGATGTTTTGGTCTCGCAAACATATTAGCTGTAAGTAGGCAATCCTCGGCGCAGATCCCTTATTCGAGCAGCAAACTCCGAAGACCACAGACGACTGTTACTGTATATTATAATGGAATTGAATTGCATAATTTATTAAAGTGCGGCGGCGAGTTCGAGCCATTGGATATAAATATATATCGTACTTTGTATATAGAAGGAGCATTATAGTGACTGAATACTTTATTGTAATTGTGTATATAATACTTAAATTAGTTAACTGCGTATTTATACTTAATATTTAAACGAAAGATAATGAAATTGTTTGATAAATGCTGGTGTTTTTCTTTGGTTTTGGGTTTTCTATGTGTTACATCTTTTGGTTTTTGTTTAGTTTTTAAATATTTGAAATTAAACCGCCATATCGCTGTCGGCGCCTTCCAGGGCTGCGTATCCACGCGCATTCTGGCAACGCCAGTTACGAGGGCTCGTCAGTGTGACCTGTCGATGGTAAGAGCGAAATTAATCTCTATAGTGTGACCAGCTCCAACGTAAGAAAAAATCCGCTCTTTTTCTGTAAAATTTTCATGAGGTGTGGCTTTATAAACGGAAAATATGGTGGGCACACTGCCGTTAGCGTAGCAACAAATTTTCTCTTCATTCAAATATTTTACAGTAAACAAAAGAATTTATCTTGAACTACTTAGGTTGATTTTGTGAAAAGTTTTTGTAGATTTTGTGTTAAAGACATTCCACCCAGTCGCTCCCCACGCCAAACGCTGTTCTCCGTATTATCCACAAAACAATCATGAACGTTTGCCGGCTATGTCTGGGAAAGGACGCCAACTTTTCGGCTGTAAACTCCACGGCTGCGATAAGGATAATGGCGTGCGTTTCTCTGGAAATCGAGCCCGGAGACGGCCTGCCGCAGTACATATGCTCCATTTGCCGAATGCGCCTCGAGGAGATTTACACCTTCCGTCGACGCTGCATCGCTGTCGATCGAAGGCTGAAGCGGCGAAAGGCGCTGCAAAGACAGGAGCCCAAGGCTCATATGGCAGTGTTAGCGGCTCAGGAGGAGGCGGAGGAGGAGATGGCCTTGCGGGACGTGCACGGGTGCACGGCCACCGCCTGCTCCGAGAACAACGCCCAGTGGCGTCAGCAAGCGGCCAATCTCATATACAAAGAAATAGAGGCTTACAAAAAGGAACTACATGACACATGCAAGAAGGCGGTGCGCGCCGAGATTGAGAACGAGGTCCGGGCTGAGGTGATGGGAGTGCTCATGGCGGAGGCCAAGCAAAAGCTGAAACTGAGCGTCCTGGACGACCTGTTCGACGAGCTGGAGGCCTTCTTCGTGCGCAAGCGCAACGAGGCTGCCTATGGGTCCGACAGTTTCGGTTCGGATTCCACCCAACGGAATGCAGCAAATAGTGACGGTTTCTTTGAAGCGGAAGAGGAGGAAGTGCCAATGCAAAGCGGAGATGTCAGCATAGTGGAGTTACTGGGTAATTTTTCTTACTCCCCAATCTACCCTGTTGACTACAATTCAGACTACCCTGCAGATGACGATCCAGAGCCTAGGGAATCGGAGCTTAGACAACCGGAGACTTCTGCGGATCCAAGGCCCATGGTCGAGATCAATATGAGTGACACCCAGCTGAGCCATCTGCGCGAAGAGTTCAACAGGGAAGTCTTCCTTAAGGTTCCGATTACTCCAAGGAAGGATTCAATTGTTGACCCACCCTCCGCAAAGAAAGTGCGCTTCGAGAGTCCAAAGTGTGGGAAAGGCCGAAGTGTGAGATTGTGCCGCAAGCACAGCAACAGGTCGAAGCGCTACTCCCAGGATCCAGTTCAATCCAGTGAATGCTTTTGTTGTCGTCTCCGGGGAGCAGATAAGCTAAATCGCTCAGCGACTTAGGTTAAGATCTGAAGGATCTTGAAAAACTACACAAAAGATATGTAAAAAGATCCCTGATTTCCCTGTTTCAAATATGTATGTCTTCATATAAGACAGACCATCTACTGTGTATAGGGATTTATTTATTTTTTTAACAATGACTCTCAAATGAGGTCCTACATAAGTACAGAGGTGCAACTTTTTATTTATTTAGTTTATTTTTTAATCATCTTAATCTTAGGAACCTAGTATATGCATTTATTTGAAGCTATAGTGAAAAAAATATATATGTATAGAGGTATAGAGATATAGAGGTAGATTATGTGATTAAGATTTTTTTTTGTCTATTTATATTAAAATACAACAATGGGACAGCATTCTATAAATGTCTATTCAAACATTTTATCTGTTAATTCGATAATTAATTGCATTAATTACAAGAATGGATGAATGTACATATATATTTCTCTAGCGCTTTGCTCACGTCTTTTTTTTTTAGATCTTAGCATGGGACCAATGTTTAAACCCCCCAGCAGCGTTTCAAAATCGATTCGAGATTAATAGCTGGCGCGGGTTATGATATTCCATGTTTCAAGTCCCTTGGTTAACAAATTTTGAAAATATTTCATGCAGTGTGACCAGGTCCGACTGCTGGTATTTTTTGCCGCCTTGTTTTTGGTCACACTGCTTGCAACGCTAGCGACGCCAACTCTATAATCGATGGTTATTCCGGCTACTATAAGAATTTAACCAAAGATAAGCGACTCCATGAACGCGCCGTCGTCGTATCCCGATTTGGCGACCTTGTGCCGCCTCTGCCTGGAGGAGCACCAGGATGCGTACGCGATATTCGACGAGGACGAGGCCCTCTCGATCCCTGTTCGCCTGATGGCCTGCATCGCCCTAGACGCCAAACCGACGGACAGCCTGCCCAAGAAGATCTGCGGAGAGTGCCGATACCAGCTGGAGAAGTCCTTCCTCTTCCGCCAGCGCAGCCAGGCGGTGGAGAAGAAGCTGCGTAAGCACATTCGCCTGGTGGGACTGGGCAAACGGAGCCGCGTCTTCTCCAAGGATCCGGATGGCGACGACTTCGATGACGATGAGCTGGAATTCGAGGACTCGGTGGCGTTCATTGGGCAACAGGACAAGGTGCGGCAGGAGGCGGACGAGAAGTGGCGCGAGAAATTCAAGGAGGATCAGGCGGTCGAGTTCAACAAGCGGTTGGTGGATTCGAGGATTAAGCTGCGGGCCAAACTGGCGCCCGAGGTACGCAAGGAGCTGGCCGAGGAGGTAAGGGCTGAGGTAAGAGAGCAGCTGTTGCCCGAAGTCCGCGCCGATGTTCGCGAGGAGCTGCGCCAGCAAGTGTCCGAGCAGATCCGCAAAGAGCAGGTGGTCAAGCTATTGGGCGAACTCGAGGTGTACCTGGCCGTCAAAAAGGGCGAACAATGGGAGTCATTGGAAGGACAGGAGGCAGTAGTAAAGCCGCCGCCGGTGACTGCGGAGCGCAATTTCCTTGTCCCCCCGAAGCTAAACACAAATAATTCTGTCAAGGATAGCTCCAGCTCAACGGCGAAGCCACCACCCTTGAAGAACATGAAAGCGGAGCAGACCGAACCGGAAGAATTCGTGCGGAGTGGCACTCCGGATGCCTCGGCCCTCGATGAAGTTGAGCTGGATACACTCGAGCTGGAGGTCGAAGCTCCCACGGAAAGTGAGCAGGACTTTCGAGGTCTTAAAATGATTAGCACTGGGGATGTGGTGAGGACGGACGATGGTGATATTTACATAATCAACGCGAACAGTACACAGGCCACCAAGCCAGTCTCCTCGCCGGACTTTGACGATGACAATGACATCACGTCTTACAACAGTGAGTGGGGATCATGCCCTGAAACATAAACTGATTTTAACTGATCCAATTTTCCCACCGTTTCTTAGTCAAGGAAGATGGAGAGATTCAGTTCAGCGGAGATAAAGCGCAGATGGACGATGTGGTGGTTTTTGATTTGGATGGTGAGATAGCGGAGGAGCAGCAGGTCTATAACTTTGACGAGAATGTCATCATAGTGGTAACTAAACAACTGGCTATTACTTCAATGTATTCCTTCTAACATTCGTCCTCGCTGTTCCAGGAGAAAAACCAGCCAGCTCGCAACATCGAGCCAATTGCCAAACGAAAGCGGTCGAGTGAGTTTGTGGTCAAGCAGCAGCCGCCAAGGCCCAGGCGGATCACCGACACGATGAAGACGTTTCAGTGCCAGATCTGCCCGGTGGCCTTTGCCTCGGAGAAGCTGCTGTTGCGCCACCACAGTATCCACATCAAGAGCATCAAGAACGGCAAGGGCGGCACGCTCAAGTGTCCCGTCTGCAGTCTGCAGCTGTCCTGCGCCAGCTCCCTCAAGCGTCACATGGTGATTCACACCGGAATCAAGCCCTTTAAGTGCGACGCGTGCGACGCTTCCTTCTCGCAGCGTGAGGTGCTTAAGCGGCACATGGACACGCACACGGGAGCCAAGCGTCACAAGTGCCCCCACTGTACGACCTGCTTCGCCCAGAAGTCCAATCTGCAGCAGCACATCAGCCGGGTGCACATGGGCAACGATAGGACCAACAAGTGTCACCTGTGCCCGCGCAGCTTTAACCATCAGTCAGGCCTGAGTCGCCACCTCGTGACTCATGCCGGCGTCCTGTTCACCTGCAAGGAGTGCGGCCGTCAGTTCACCGATCGCAGTGCGCTCCAGCGGCATTTGGTCAACGTGCATAAGGTGGTGAAGAAGTCGA
Source organism: Drosophila parvula (assembly GCA_018904695.1). Classification (NCBI taxonomy): domain Eukaryota; kingdom Metazoa; phylum Arthropoda; class Insecta; order Diptera; family Drosophilidae; genus Drosophila; species Drosophila parvula. The sequence goes on from JAEIIG010027340.1 coordinate 98,045, forward strand.
TGGACTATGCCTCCGATCCGGAGATTAGCGAGGCTGAGTAGCCAACAGTCCTAGTCCAGTACTGTCCTACAGATAGACTAGCGAGTATTGAAGTTTTGCTGCCCAAGCTCTGCTAGTCTGCGGAAAAGGTCTCCCAAGACAAAGACGACCTCATTCATTGGCTTTGAATATTTGACAACTTTATTTCGCGAACTGGAATATCATCAACAGGTTAGCGTTTGAACATTTAGAATACATGCAGCGTTAAACAAATACAAAAGGGAACATTTTAAACAGCTCTACTAGGGGTTAGCATATAATATCTAGCTAGACGTACTCTTTACATATATATTGATCGTTTAATAAATAGCACATAGGACGATATACAATATGATAGGCAAATATACGTATTTTAATAAACTCAACGCCTCTACAAATACTTTAAACTTAAGCCTAAGCTGTGACTCGAAATGCGCCGAAAACAAAGATCAAATGCGAATAATAACTCTTTGTTAAACAATCGGGAAGCGCCTTTCAAGTGAGATTGCTTCTGCTGAGGATTACCCCGTCCAATAACAATCCAATCTTTCTCCTAGCCCTACACAACACAATAACGATAAAGGTCCGCCTTAACTCTGGCGACCCATCAGCCGCTGCTAGTCCGAGTTCGTCAGCGAGCTGCGCTGCGACTCCAGGGTATTGGAGTCGTTACGCTGACGTAGCATTCGCGGCTGGCTGGCGGTGAAGTTGGAGAAGTCCTTCATTACGTCCTTGTACGTCTCGTCTTCGCCGTTGAACTCATCGTTGAGGCCAATCTCGTCGTTGAGCCTTGTCAAGCGGAGTCTAAAGATAAAGAAATAATTGAATATTAAACTAATCGGAGTTAATGTAGAAGGCATACTTACAGGGTCACAATATCGGCGTTCTTCTGGTCCACTGCAATATCCAGCGCCTTCTTGCCATCACTGGAGGCCAAGTCGTAGGCGGCCTTGTGTTTCAACAGCAAGTACACCTGGGCTATGTGGCCTTTGGCCGTCGATATATGCAGTGCACTGTAGCCCAGCTCATCCACGGCATCAATGGCTGCCCCATTCAGCAGCAGGTACTCGCAGGCCATCACAGAGCCGGAGATCACCGCCTGATGAAGAAATGATCGCTGCCTGTCCTGGGGATTCTTCCAGTGCTTGTCGGCACCCAAAGCGAAGGCCAGGCACATCACCGGCAGATTGTGAACCACCGATGCCATGTACAGCAATTGGTTGGCGTCCAGTTGGGAGAAGAGCAGCTCTTCGGGCAGCTCCTCTGTTTCCGATTCGCCTTCGGTGCTCTCCTGATCGCTGCCTAGGATGCAGGGCGTCTCAAAGGTGTCCAGGGCCAGGTCATCGCCGATCATCAGCAAATCGTCGCGAGAGATGCTCAGCGACATTGAGGGAATGTTGATGGATTCGTCATCGTCGTCGTCCTCGTCCAGCTCATCGCCCGTCTTGGCCGTGTTGTAGATGCTCGGATCGTCACTTAAGGTCTTTGGCAAAGGGCGCTGCTGTCGCCGCCGTCTCAGCTTCTTCACCGCCCACTTTCGTGTCCCGCCCAGCGAGAGAGTGGCCCGCTTACCGACTCCAAGTCCTGTGCCGCTGCCGCCGCCGCCACTGCCTGCGTCCTCCGCCAGGCCACCGCTGTCTATGCTTAGCACCTCGGCCGTTTCGCTGGCCAGCAGCTCCTGGGGCTTCGGCATGCCGCACACGAACCGGCGCTCCACGTATTTCGCCTTGATCCAAGCCTCGCGCACTCCTATCTCGCACTGCTCGGTGGGGCGCTGGAGCTCACTCGAGTTATCGCTAGTGCGTGCCTCATAGATGCGGTTAACCACCTCGTTTCCCAGCTCCATCATAACCTTCACGTTCTCCGTCTCCCAGGCATCCAGCGTCAGGGAGCGCACTTTGCTGTAGTGTACGCCCAGGCTGCGATGAACGCCGGAGCACTCGATGCACAAGGTGATGCCCAGATTAATGGAGGCCCAGCGCGGTTCGGGACTCCTGCAGTCGCAGCAGTATGCGTTCCCCGGTATCTTAAGGAACTCTTCCCAGTGACTGAAAGTGCAATGAAGTGAAGTGCAACTGAGTGTGCAATGGTGAATCAGGCTTACATTCTCCGCTTTGCCGGCAAGGCATTGGGTGTGTTCGTCGACTGCGGCCGTGAGTGGTGCGTGGAGGAGTCATGCTGTATGGCCGCCCCAATGCTGTGCTGCAGCGCCGAGATCCACAGGGAGAGCATGTCGGCGGAGTCCGCCTGCAGGATGTGAGATCTGTGTGTCCTGTCAGCGGGTGTTTGTGTGGAAGAGGGGGACTTTCAAATACTCACTTGGTGGGAGATATGACCTCAAAGCAGAAACGACGATCGCCCTCGTTTACTGGTCGCACATGGCAGATGCGCAGGTCCTCCTCCATGACCGAGAACGAGTCCTCGTTGCTCCGTTTTCTGCAATTCGAATCCAAATCACTTCAGCGTACGGCCCAACACATCACATCATCACATTACACCATACACACAACAAAAAAGATCACAGAAATCAAAGGTTGCAAACGAAAAGTAGACGATTAACTAAGCAAGCGGATCTTTGGGATGCACAAAATGAAAGGAGCAAGCGACGTGCACCCACCTGTAGACGAGTTGGTTGTCGCTCAAGTAGAACCAGCGCCGGCACCAGGTCTTGAAGCCCTTGGATTTCTTCTTGAACAGATAGCCCTCGATCTTGTTGGAGGTGCTGTTGGTGTTCGAGTCGCAGTAGCGATTAACGCTCATGTGGCGGTTCTGCATGGCCTTCTCCAGCTGCTGATAATCGCCGCGCAGAGCGTTCAGGTCCTCGCTGATGTTCTTGAAGAACTCGTCGAAGTCGTTGCACAGGTCGAAGCCCTGATGGTAGTAGGTCACGCACGCCTGATAATAGTCCAGCAGCTGCCGAAAAATAGCGGGCGAGAGAGATCAGCGTTTGAAAACGTGCCGAAAACAAAGAATTGCAAGTTATTATTCTTCAGTTTCCCTCAGCACGAATCGGCACCGAGCACTCCCGATAGGAAACTGAACGCGTTGCCCAGCTAACAACTGACTCAACGGGCTGATCCAACGTTCTAGATATGCAGCACATACTTATATACATAGGGACAAGCCAGCATTTATATCGCAACAGTGACGTCATTATAAAAACAAATCACTTCGATTTATTTACTTAGCTCCCCATTCATGGCGATAAGAGGTGATATCTGCGGCGCCTTGGCCTTTCCTTACCGTTGACAGTATGGAGGGAACCTTGCGTGCCTGCGCCAACGTTATGTAGTTCACATAGTCCAGGGCGGTGTGCTGGAAACAGGACTTGGAGGCAGAAAGGATGTTGGCAGCCTCCTGCACCTCTTGCGGTCGGTTCTTGCTGGCCTGAACAAATAACAGAACCATTTTAAGCACAATTTTCAATCTTGCTAATGCTTTAGTGCTTACCTGTGCGTTTTTAATCAGCGCATTGTCATAGCCCTCGGATACCTTAAGGAAGTGCCCCTTGTAGTCCTTCACCTGGTTAATGTCGTCCTTAACAAACACGCTGAGATTCTTGAGTACCGTGCGGCTAGCCTGATCCAAGAGAATCGTATGGAACTTGTTCATCTCCTGAAAAATAAACCCACAATGAGGCATCCCTGCTACAGTTATTGTCAGGACGAGACCTTACCTGGAAGCAGTGTATCAGCTTGCCCAGAGCGTTGTGCGCGTTCTTGTTGTCGAGAAAGTGCTGCTGCAGATCCCACAAGGACATGGCAAAAGCGCTGGAAAATACCAAGAAACGACGACAAATGAATATGCATGAGGATGGAAACTGCGCAGTAGTTGTACCTCTGGTTCTTGACATACTCCTTGCCAGAGTCGACGGCCACATTGCACAGCTTGATGATTTTCTCCAGCCGCTGCTCCAAGTGCTCGATGTCGCCCTCCTCCTTGGATACAAATTGTCTGGCAAAACAAATTGAAAACGTTAGCACAATTCCGCGGAGATGTAAACAACAGATGCGAAGAGGCACGGGCATGGGCTTGGGTCGTATGCTGATGATTAAAATTACCCGAGTAGGGTAAACATTATCTGGCCGCTTAATCAAAGAAGTTATCGCAGGGGCAGCGGCATTCTCGCTCTCTGACAGTCTCCTCTGTTTATGTTGACACTTTTAATTTATGCCGCTGTATTAAAACGTATTTGCGCTTCCAATTGTGGACGCCTCGCCACATAATAAATAAAGTCCGTTAGTAGACAAGATTTTGTATCACTCTGTTGCTTACTCTGGTGGTTTTCCCCCCTTCTTCCCTGGTGTGAACAACCATCGATTGGTCGTGCATTGCTTTTGTTTCAACACTTTATTTGCTTGCTCTCGTAAATACCCTGGCATAGGGCGTAATAAGTGGGATCAGAAGATCAGATCACAAGGTGATATATTTAGATATAGTACAGGAAGGAAAATGTATGCGGGATTCGGTTTCTCATTTAGGATTCTATCACTAAATTAATTTAAGAAGCAGGCAATTGTTGTTATTGTTTCGTAAACAACAAGATCACAATCCAAATCAGGAGTTTCCCAGTACAAATTTACCAATTGCATGGTTCGATGTACCAGGCGCTCAGAATGCAGCAGGAGGATGATTGATAACCTATTTTATAACAGTTTAGTGCTCTTGCGAAAACTGTTCTCTGCATGATTTTTGCGCTCGCTAGAAAGAGAGATCCACCAATCGCCTGACGTCATCTCATAGACAAAAGCATCGACGCTCTACTGCTATCTGTTCGCCTGTTACACGAAATGTAAGCGGCGGGCAATTGTTGTAATTGTTTCGGCAACAACAAGTCCCCTAATACGAGCTTTTCAAGTAAAAACTTATCAAATACATGGTTTTATACACCAGGCGACCAGAAGGCAACAGAAAGTAGATTCTCAAAAAGGTACTTGGCATAAATATAACAGTTATAGTAAAGACGTTTTATAACAGTTTTCGCTCTTTAAGTGGATAGTCATTTGTCAAACCGTGGTTTGAGTCCTCGGATAAGACAGTTATAGATTATAAAAGTTATTGCACCTCACATATAGACACAAACCGTGGTTTGAGTCTGTAATATATCCAGCGGCTGATGACTATCGTATCCGAAGACTCAAACCACGGTTTGTGTCTATATGTGAGGTGCAATAACTTTTATAATCGATAACTGTCTTATCCGGAGACTCAACCCACGGTTTAACAAACGACTATCCACTTAAAGCGAAAACTGTTATAAAACGTCTTTCCTACAACTGTTATATTTATGCAAAGTAGCTTTTTAAAAATCTACTTTCTGCTGCCTTCTGGTCGCCTGGTGTATAAATCCATGTATTTGATAAATTTGTACTTGGAAAGCTCGTATTAGGGGACTTGTTGTTGCCGAAACAATTACAACAATTGCCCGCCGCGTACATTTCGTGTAACCGGCGAACAGATTGCAGTAAAGGCGATGCTCTTATCTATAAGCTGACGTCAGGCTCTCTTTCTAGCGGGCGCAAAAATCATGCAGAGAGCAGTTCTCGCAAGAGCACTAAACTGTTATAAATTGGGTTAGCAATCACCCTCCTGCTGCAATCTGAGCGCCTAGTATATGGAACTATGCAATTGGTAAATTTGTACTGGGAAACTCCTGATTGGGATCTTGTAGTTCCCGAAACAATAACACTTGCCCGCCGCCTATATTTCGTGGTTAGTTCTAGTACTCTCTCTATATTCATATTTAATTAAAATTTCCAAACCTAGATTATGTACAATATTAAATAATCGAAATAAATATTTAAAAATAGACAACTTTCACAAAAAAATACCACAGATATTTTGAATATAATATTTTTGGTTTTCACTGCCCGATAGCGTTGACTATTACGTTTTACGCGCCCTGCTCAAGCATTAATGCGCAGGCGCAGTTTTTTCCAAATAAAATGTTGTAAAAAAAGCATGAAAAAAACCAAGAACTTTATATTCAAAAGCCCCGCCGACCTTAAAATACCCGGGTATTCTTCCTGTTCCACACTCTCCCGTTTCTCGCACATAGCTCCCGCATCGCTGCTAACTTGGCGCAGGATTGGTATATTGAATATCGAAGCCTGCGGTCACATTGCCTAGTTCTAGTATTGATTCTCTCGAAAACATATGTTTTCAACCAATACTGGAAGAAGATGTCAACGAGAAAATTTAGTGAACAGAATTTAATTATAATATTTCTGGTGCTGTGTGCAAAGGCAACAATATGTCTTTGCGCCTCGAACGACCCCTACGCCATACTCGGAGTAAGCAACATTGCTTCTGCGCAGGAAATCCGGAAAGCTTACAAGGAGCTGGCCAAAGAGTGGCACCCGGACAAGCGTTCCGACTCGGACTCGGTGGAAAAGTTCGTCCAAATAAAATCTGCCTATGAACTGCTCAGTGACACAGACCGGCGACGAATCTACGATCGACATGGGGTCACCAGCGAGGATTCACACTATTTGCAGGACAAATATGACTACAGTGAATATAATCGATATTCGTACTATCAGGCGGAAGATACCTTCGGCAAGCATTTCACCATTGACCAGGACATTGTGCTCTTTCACAAGCTGTCTGTCACCGCCAACTATTTTGAGAAGAAAATTTTGCCAAACAGCGCTAAAAAGGTTCATATAGTTATGTTCTACAACGACTGGTGCTTCAGGTGCAACCGCATAGTCAACGCATTTAAAAAGGTAATGGACCTTCTGGAACCCCTGGGAGTTAGCTTTGCAACCGTCAATGCCATACACGAGGAGTCCATTTTTCGGAAAACTGGAATAGATGAGGTCCCTAAGCTTGTGGTTGTTATGGACGGTCACGTTTTTATATATCGGGAACACGCTATTACACCCCAAAAGGTGGTTGACTTCATCCGCAAGAAGCTGCCATTTAGGATTATTCAACGCGTGGACAACGAAAATATAGATGACTTCCTTGGCGGTTGGATGGACAACAGGGTTCGTGCTCTGATTCTGGAGCCTCGTAGCTTGATCCGGCTGCGGTACCTGCTAACCGCCTTTGAGTTCAACGATCGGGTCGCCTTCGGGTTTGTCGATATGAATAGTAAGCGATCGAAGGAGATAATTGATCGGTTCAAGGTCAATACCAGCATGGACACACTGCTTATATTCAATGAAGAGTCCACCAGCTACGTGGCCAGCGTATGTATGCCGGACATTCCCACGCAAACACTGATAGATGTGGTTTCTTCCAATCAATATTTGGCATTGCCGAGATTATCCTCCCAGGACATTCTGGAGAGCGTGTGCCCCAGGGAATGGAACCGCCCAAGGAAACGCTTGTGCGTGGTTCTCATCACTGAGAATAACAAGAAACACGACTTTGCCAGAGTCGCCCTCAGGAGGATCGCCCTAAATAGTGTGTACAGCTTGGAAAGAGTTCGATTTGCGTACATGTTCAAGGAGAGTCAACCGGACTTTATCAATGCCATTTCAAAGGGATCGTTCGAAAAGAATCCCCTTCAAATTGTCATTATTTGGCGACGAGATGATAAACACATCAAATACGAGTGGGTCTGCGGGGCGAAACAATATGCCAACTTTGTCAATGAAAGCCTAATCAATGCCACAAATTATGAAATTTCTTTCACAGTGAAGAGACTCTTGAAATCGTCGGAGTCATTAAATTACGAAGCCTTTGTGGAGAAGCTGTTCAATGAGCATTCTGAGGGAATATTAACCAAATGGATGTCCCGAATGCTATATATGCTGGATTATCTATCTGATAATATAGAAGACGAGCACCTGCTTGCTGCATTTTCCCTCTTGGGAACAATTGCATTCATGTTCGCCGTTGGCTACGTGTTGATGTACTTCGTGCGCGCAGAAGAGGAAAATCTGAAGGCCAAAGGTCATCTGGTTGACGGCCAAGACCAATATCACAATCATCCCGTACCGGAACTAAAACTATACGAGCTGAGAGCTGAAAAATATAATGGAATGGTACGTTTGCTTAAACCAGGATGCCGCACGCTGCTCCTCATTACGGACTTGCAGAGCCGAAAGAAACTGATACCCTACTTTCACAAAGCCGTTTGGCCATACAGAAAGTCGAAGACACTATTATTCGGACACATGCTAATTGAAAAGGGATTGCCGTGGTACTCGGAACTTCTCCGATTGTCCCTGTGCACAAATCAGAAGTTGCAGGTAAATCCAAGGAACTGTGTGGGCACTGTAATTGCCTTGAATGGCCACCGGAAATATTTTTGCATGTACCATGCCAAGCATCCCGAATCCGTTCGCGGGGCCAAGAGAATTTTAAAACTCACTAAACCGCTCTTGGACAGGCGGGAGGATCCTGAGATTGGAACTTTCCTCGAGAAGGGCTACTCGGAAGAGTCTGAGGCAGAAGCGAATGTCCTGCTGGAGGATCATTTACTCAACAGCCTGGATGATTGGTTGGAGAGACTGTTCGATGGGTCGACACACAAGTACTACATAAACTACTGGCCCGACTTCCCTACCAAATAATGCGTTCAAAATAACGTCTGAATTAATTTAAATTTACACCTTAAGGAAATTAAATCAACTTGATGAATAAATTAAAATAAATAATACACAATACAGGCAAATGGAACTCGACGGATGGTCGGCTTTAGCCGAAGTCTCTCAACTAGCTAATATAATATATACATAGAAAATGCGGAAATTTGCTAATACTTTAAGTTTTTTTAAAAAACTCCTCTAACATTTGTTATGTTTCCCTTGCATTGGAACACTCTCGTGTAATTGCTTAAGAATCGATCCAGTTTAATGAGCACAACGTATACTTAACATACATATTTATTAAAAATAAATGAACCAAAGATTGTAATTTGTGGCCTCATTATCTCATAGCAAGGGTATTCGAGATTCGGACTTAAAGTCTGATCTTTGTTTCCGGTTATTTTTTTATTAGGAGCTGCTGCAAGGTGTTACGAGAAGTGGGAAGGGGGAAGTGGGGAGGGATGGCGCTACCTGCAAACAAGTTATCGCCACTTTTGTGCAGCATTTACGAGGGAAAGCTTTGTCTTTGGGAGCGATTAGTCAAGAAGAGGCAATTTGGGTGAAATCTTATCAATCAGCGCCGAAACATTTGCCAGTCTAGCATCGGCAATTAAACGGTTGGCAAGTTGAAGGGAAATGGGAGGAAGGGAAGATAAATTCCACAGCGGTGACGGGACGGTTTCCAGTGCAAAGTTTGTTCGATGGATGATTAAGCCGCGTTTTCAGCGCTGTCTGGCAAGGGGGCGGGTGGCGAGGTCTAGCTTGATAGCGACCAGTCACGCTACATGGACAGCTCTCCGGAACAATGCAAATCTCGGGCTGCCAAAAGCGGCGAGGGCGACAAACAAGGAGAGGAATCTTTCGGGGCTTGAGTACACAGGGTTATGTTATATTCACCTGAAGCGCGGCGAATCCTTCAGGCACTCCTCGAACTCGATGGTGGCCCGCATTATGGCTCCAACGAAAACTGACACAGCAGCTTAGACAGAATCAACTTGCACTGTTGGCTGTTCGCTAATTGGGGCCTGCGGAATTGCTGGCCTGTTGCTGCTGCTGCCTTCCTGGCGACTTTTGGATAGCGACGCGATTTGAGAAGCTAATTGCGGGCAGCCGGGAGCAGTTGGGCTGCTCGCATCCTCGGCGGTCGACGGCCACACAACTAGAGCTTTGGCCCTGATAAGCGGAACTCGCCGATTTACGCGACTTACTGGACAAATTAACGAAATTTACAGCGCGGAATCCACAGACAACAAACCAAAACCGTCTCGCTTTCTACTGAACAGTGTGGCCGCGTCCAGCGCGCCAAGAAATACCGCAGGGAAGCTGAGCATCTGCAGATGGTCACACCCTTCGCTTAAAGTTGTTAATGGTTTTGAGCAGTTTTTATAATGTTATATGTTCATTTAATACATATTTTTATAAATAGGTTACTGTTTAAACCTAAAAGTTATATAAACAAAGTTTTTAAAAGCTAAAATGACTCTCAAGCCCATCTGATTGGGCATACCATCGATTGCTTTTAATAAAAATACATCGATAGTGTCGGTTTTAAAAAAAGTGTGTCGAAGTTTGGATACCCTAGATACAGATATAGTATATAATATATATATCATATATATAATAATACATATTGTTGTTTTAATTTAAGTCTAAATGTTTAATGCAAAATTTATTATACTAATGGTGACCGGTGGCAAAATTTAAAAACATGACTTAGCTTGTGTGCAATGGGATTAAATAAAAATAAAAATTATTTAAGCTAAAATGTCGTTTATCTTTCAAAACCACAAGTTCTTCTTGAGTTTTCAAGTACTGACGTAGAAAAATATCCGCATTCGGCCTAACCCATCGATAGTAATCGATAGGGCCTACGATTGTTTTCCAGCTCTGTTTCATTGTTCTGTTCTCCTCTTTCTGCTGGTGCTGTTTTGGTTTTGGTGCAATTATCTATTTAAGAACGGACAAATCTCGATGCACCTGCTTTCGGCCCATTTCGTGGGTGTGCCCAGTGCCAGTTTCATTTATAAAACTATGTCTTTCTCTCGATCCCCGACGCCGATGGCCAAGTGACCGCACAAAGTCCCGCCTCCACCTCCTTTCCCCCATGTGTTTACCCTTTGTCTTGCCTTCTATTTGCGTTTCGTGTCCGCTCAAAATCGCCTCATTTACATAAATCCCCTGGCGTAGCGAGAGTTTGGCCTACATCCCGCGATCGGGGGAGCAAAATCGGAGGAGCTGCAAGGGCGCACCCGGAAATTTGAAATCGGGAATCGTTGACCTGTACAGTTTGGAGTCAACTGGAGAAGAATGTGGAAGTGCCACAAGTGCGGCAAACCCGTTTTCTTTGGTAATATACACTCCCACACACATACTCTTGCATGGGCGAACAGGCCCTGATCCGTAAATAAATCGTTTGTAATTATTTTCATTTATTCCAAACACAGCGGAACGTAAACAATCGCTCGGCTACGATTGGCATCCGGAATGTTTGCGCTGCGAGGAGTGCGGCAAGCGGCTGAATCCCGGCCAGCATGCCGAGGTGAGTATAACAGGTGATGTTTAGCCGCCGGATCTCGATGCATCTCTGTTTTGTTGCCTTTTTCAGCACAAAGGCGTGCCTTACTGCCATGTGCCCTGTTATGGAGCGCTGTTCGGACCCCAGCTCTTTGGCCATGGCACCAGGGTGGAGTCGCATAAGAGCTATGGGGTGAAGGGAGCTCAGAAGCCGGCGGGAGCACAGGCCAATGGCCCCGCACTGCCGCGCGATCACCTGGAGTCCAAGCTGAAGGTGCGGCATTCGGAATTGGAAGAACCTACATCTAGATGACTAATAAAACTCCCATTTACTGGCAGGTCTACAACCAATTCTACGACAATAAAAGCCTTGAGATACGCAGCCGAGAGGTCAACAACCGTCTGGTGCTAGAGGGAGCTCTGCGCGTCTACTGGGGAGTGCAAGGAGTGATTCACCTGAAGGAGGACGACGACCAGCGGACGTTTGTGGTGCGCAAGAGGAACTCCTGCCGTGTGTCCAAGGCAGCAAATGTAAGAGAATTAACTATTTTAAGCGGATATAGTGTACTTACTTGTATTGCTTTCTCAGGAGAGCAGCTCGGATAAGGAAAACGAGGCCAGCGAGTCCCTGGCTGCGCCCACAACCACAACGGGCGAGGTGGACCAGCTATCAACGGATGTTTCTCTGTCGGAAAGCATGACGTTTGACTCCTGCAGCTTGAACGAGATATCCGAGCTGCCCACGACCCCCGAAGATGCCTCTGCTAACACAACTGGGAACGGCAAGGAAGTAACCAACGGCAAGGTCTCCAACGACGACGAGGATACGACCACTACGGACTCTTCGGGTACTCTGGTAGAGGCACCTACGGCCAGCACAAGCTGTGTGTCCAGCACGTTACCCTCTAAGCTGGGCAATTTGGAAAAGCTGGACTGGGACGATATCGATGATCTACTGCAGGTGGAGAGGCGTCACAATGAGAAGGATCGCATCTACGAAACGATGCCTGTCAAGCTGCCTTCGTCGCAATCCTCCAGCGATAGTTCGCCCAGCAAAACGTCCACGGACAACACCTCGACCACCACGGAGTCGAGCTCCACGCAATCAGCCACAACGGATACCACCAGCAGCTCGGATAACTTTATGACGGCCACGGGCTCTCTGACGGCTAACACGAACACTCAAAATACGACAACGGTGACAACTACCGAGACCACGCTGGACAACTATGAAACATCCGATGATGCGACCCTGAAACCCATGGACTTTGAGGACTTTAAGCGGAGTGTGCACCTGGACTACGTCAATGGGACCAATTCCTTTAAGGAGCCCAACGACGACACCCTGAAACGTAATCAGCCTATTGATCCGTCTCGCATCCACGACTCCCTCAAGCTCTACGGCGAGAACTCGGTGATGAGCAAAAGCTTTAACTGCGAGCATGCGCTGCGCTCCATAGATCCCACACTGATCAACGACACCATGAATTTGCGGAGCAGTGTGGGCTCACCGCGCTCTTCCGCACAGCGCCAGTACGCCCTGCAGAAGAGCGGTTCGGCCTCGGCCACCACGGCACACAGAGGGGGAGAGCCCAAGAAAGCATATCAGCAGGGACGGCAGCTTTTCGAGAAGGGCATAAATCGCTCAAAATCAGGACCCAGCTGCTTTGTATACTCGGACAGCGATGATGACGATGACGAGGCTACGCTTCGTCCCCAACGTCTGGCCACCATGAGGCGCAGCGATATCCCTCCCCGGTACATTCAGATCCAGATGGATTGCTATCCCAAAGAGAATGCAGCCGCCGCCGCCAGCGAAGGTGAGTCAAGCCGTGCCGATGCTCCGTCAATAACCAGCGGAGCGGCTGCCGGCGATGAGCTCACCCAAACCGAGGAACTGTACACAGCCAGCGAGGGAGTGGACGATGGAGCTGGATCGGCCGGCCTGCACGTCACGGAAGATGGAGTAGTGCTGCGAAGACCGCCACGCACTGGAGCTGCAGCTATCAAGCGACGCAGTGGAAATCGCCGGTGAGTTGGCAAAGTTTCGGGTTTCAAAATCAGTCTCGTAATCGGATTCCTTGGTGTACAGTTCCCGGACCAAGCTGAAACGTCGGTGCTCGATCAATGGTCACTACTACAACCGGGAGACATCATTCTTTACACCGCCCTACGGTTCTCAGATGTCTGTGTGGGTCTCCTCGATGGTGACCACGCCGGAGGTGATTAACTTGGTGCTGGAAAAATACAAGGTGGACAGTGCGGCGGAGAACTTCTCCCTGTTCATTGTGCGGGACAACGGGGAGCAGAAGCGTCTAAAGGATGATGAGTATCCGCTGGTGACGCGCGTCACAATGGGTCCTCATGAGGATGTGGCTCGTATGTTTTTGGTGGATGCCCGCAAGACGGATGAAATCAGGTAAGCTATAATGCCAGGAATCGTAGCTATATATACTTATAATTTTCCTTTCTCCTAACTCAGTAATGAAGTTGCTCAATTTTTGAATCTGTCGCTGCCCGAGTGCCGTGCCATTCTGGAGCGTTACGACCAGGAAGTGGCTCGCGAAGTGGCCAAAATTAAGGAAAGGTGTGTCTCAAAATACACTGAAATAATCCTAGATCATTAGAAAATGCAATTATATTATTTTTATGCAGATATGCCGAACTGCGTCGCCGCATTGTGAGCCGCATGGAATCTCTTAAAGTGCATTTGTAAACCGTAAACGGAATCTCTAGCGGAGGAACAACTTTTTATTAGCCATAATCTGTGTGCGGCCAAAAAGTGTCCTGCAGCAGCAACAAGCTAAAAGTATTCACGTTTTTATACCACAAATATATATATTTTTATGTAGCATTTAGAGAAAATTACGAACTAGCAACATTAGGCGCCCAGTGAACAAAGCAGCTGCTGCACGTCGCAAATATTTACAATTAGGGGCTCTTATCTTCCCAGCCGAAACTAACAATCATTACCAGGCATTTCCATTTGTTTAGAAAGCGTTTAAGACTTGTAACTAACCAAAAAATAATTATTAATCCACCACATTACCATACAGTTTTTTGTTTTGTGTTTATTATCAAAGTACGAGTCATGTCAGATAATGTTCAGCACTTAAGCCGTGACACGAAGCACAGATCCTGCTAGTAGTGTGTAGTTTAAAGCCATTCTATCGAGTCATTGTGCCAGTGTGCAGAAATCAGTTCGATTAGCAATCGCAATGACTGCTAAAAACAATAATATTACACATACATTACTACATATTGCATAACATGGACTTGTTGATTGAAAATCATTTGGAAATCCAATAAAATGTAAAGTTTTACAAGAGAAGCGCGCCGGCTGTGACTCTTGACTGTGACCGGTGGAGCGGAGTTTAAAGCCCCATGGCGACCGACAAATTTCGGCAAGTTACTATCCCGTAGTGCAAAGGGGCGGGCTTCAAGCAGCAGCACCAGCACCAGCACCAGTAGCAGCAATAGCAAGTGTGAGTCGAATATTCAAAAAAGGCAGCTACCGGCGCCAGCCGTCCGTACAGAAAATAGGGATCAAGTGGAGGCGGACTGGAGCGCACACACACATAGGAGGGGTGGCCCTCGGATGGCAGAGCGAACGAAGCCCTGTCCGGGCCAAAGCAGCCATCAAAGCACAAGTCAATGATGCCATTATAATAGAGCAGCGATGGAGGAGCAGAGGAGCGACGACAACGATGAGGACGAGGACGAAAGTAGGCAAGCACAGGCTCACTCACATAATAAATGCACACCCCAGAACGGAGCAGTGTGTGTGCGTCGTGGCTATTAATTTGAAACTGACAGAGCCTACGGGTCTGGGTCCGGCTACAACGTGGCTGGGACGCGGCTAGAGGACCAGCGTTTGGCCAGCCTCCGAGGCGCGCTCATGCTGATGCTGACGCTGACGCGTTAAATGGTTTTGGGGTTTCCCGGCCAACGGCAGCTTGGTCCAAGTGTGCCAAGCGCCAATACATAAAAATCAACAGCCAGCGACACTGGCAACAACAACTGCTCAAGTCCATTTGGGATGCGGAGTCGCATTAGGCGCCAGTGGCAGGTTCACGACCCGCTGCCTTGGCTCCAGCAATTATCGCTTAAGAGAGAGAGCGCTCACATTCCAGAGCTCTGGGCGCTGCTGGGAGGGCAGAAGAGAGTCCGGAAAATCGATTTTGGACGTACGCTGGTCCGCTGTCTGTTTTGTTGGTGGTGGCAGTCTGGAAGTGTCAGGCAGTTGTTGCTGCAACGGAAGGGGGATGGTGGCAAACGCCAACAGAGAGAGACATGACACATTGCGCATACGCAGTGGAGTACACTGTTCGAAAAAATAGAGATTGTTACGATATTGAAAAGTTTATTAATACTTAAAAAACACATCGATTCTTTATAATTTAGTGAATAAATAATCTCTTTAAATTTGTATTTAAAAATATCATTTCTTGCTAATATAATACACTCTTTTAATACATTTTTATAATTGTAATAATAGCATTTTGGGAAGTTCATGATGACAACTCTAGCCGCATCCAGGCTGTTCCAGCCAGGCTCTCTTAACGCATCCTTCGGCTCTCTTAGCGCTCGGCGCTTGTGTCGCAAAATTCCAATGCTGCCGCGATGGCTGCCACTCAGAATCTCGAGTCAAACGCGCTCAGTTTACGTTTCGGCCGCGTCGCCTTCAGTTCTTTAGTATTCCGTGTCCAGGCTGCACTGCATCCGCGGAGGCGCCTGCGATTGCAAAAGCAAAAAACCAAAACCAAAAACTCATTGTCATTCATAGTTACTTTCCGTGTGTGCGTGTGGATAGCGCCAGTGCGTGTGCGTGAGTGCGTAAACCGAAGAGGCGTCCGTAGTTTTCCACGGGCTAGCACAGCGATTAAGACAACCGAAAGCGGAAAGCGTCAACAGGGCGAATCCCTTAAAGCACTTCCTTGGCCTGAGCCACCGTCGCCATCTCCTGTTCCTGTTCCTGGACGCCGTTTCATCAGTCATGAAGCACTCGCCGCTGATTGCCAGCGCTTGTCTCGCGCTGGTGTTGATGTCATCCAGTCTGATTGGCAGCTCGGAGGCCAGAAAGAAGAAGTACGTCGGCGAGACGGGCGGCGATTTTGAGTTTATCGATGAGGTAAGTCCCAAATGGCTTCGCGGCAGCCCCATTTACTGTCTCCGTTTCCGCTTCCACCAGAGTCGGATTCTCCGTCTGAGTCTCCGCCTCCCAGTTTGCCGTCTTCCTGTCTGTCTCCCACCCATAATACGCCTTAAGCTGACTGCTGACATTTGCCAGCGTTGCGAGGGGCAAGTGTGTGAGAGCAAGTGGATGCACGGAGAAAAGATTGGCCTTTTAACGGGATCTTAAGAGATCCTAATTGCACACATATCACATATTTCTCTAATATTTTCTAAAGGATATTTACAAGCATTTTATATTCTTTCAGTTATGTTAAGCGAATTTGAAAGGCCCAATGTTTATAGTCCTAAAACTTCATTAGATTATGATTTACTCCCAACAGTTTTTTACATTTTCCAAAAATTTATATATTCCTTTGAATGTTATTGGAATATTAAGTCGCGAAACGACAGAATGAATTTAATTTTTAAACCTAAGAAACTTGATGTCTTAAAAAGACAACATTTTATGCCTTATACACGTACCAAACAGTTCAAACTGTTTTAAAGTTGAACTACTAAAAAATTGAACTGTAATTAAGTCCAAATATTTTGTTATTCATAAAAGAGTTGACTTTTTTCTGTAATTTGAATGAATATCGAAAAAACAGATACAAAATACAAACAAAAAAAGGAAATAGGTTTCAATTGTTGCTAAAACGCATTTCGCTCGATTTAATTGGAATCAGAAATGGGAAATCACCAATATCCACTATTGTCAGACACTTTTAAAGAGTTGGGAATGTTTTTTAATGGGATTACCCAGGGGGAATCGTCAATGCAAAACTGGGCCTCGATTTTTTCACTGTGAGTGTACTGTGGCATATATAACGCAATTGCGCTTTTATTTGGCCAACTTGTTTTTTGCCATCCCGTCGTTGCTGAGGTTTCACACCAACAACTTCCTGTTGTTCATTGTTTTTTTTTTTTTTATTTTTTCTCGCTCTACGTTTTCAGGCCCAAAAAAAGATAGCAAAAAAAGAACAAGGCGCAAATGCGACGTGCCAATTACTCACACAAATCCGATTTGTAGTAGTCTGTGCTCCCGTCTTCGGGGTTCACAGCGATGACCTGGCTGAGCTGGCCTATCTATGGCTCCGTTCCTGTTCTGGTCCTTGGCACGCACCTTTCCGGATATCGGAGCCGATCCGGGAGGAGGCGGAGGCAAAACCCAGTGGAAGATGGCAGTGGATAGCTAGAAAATCAATAGCATTTGGCAGTCTTGTTGTCGTTTGGCTGCGCGTAAACTATGAAGTAAGCGCTAAGCTGCTTTCGGTCTCTCTGCCAACACACGCAGTCCCCGAAAACACCCGAGCCACCCGGTCGACCCGGCCGAACTACCCGGAGCACCCCCTCTCATCAATGACCGTTAGTCACAGACGCAACGTCGTCGCTTTGTTTTTTTCTCGCCCATTTGCCTGTATTATTTGCCTGGTGCTTTGCTTTCTCTCCTTCTTCCGCTTTCCTCTCTGCTCTCTCTGGTCCTAGGTCTTATTCTTTTTTTTGTATTCCTTTTCCGCTATTTTTTTTTTGTTGTATTCCGCTTTGTGTGTTGTGTTGTGTGTTTGTTTTGTTTGCCATTTTGGTTTTATATTTCTGCGTTTCCTTCCCCTTTTCTCGTTCTTTGTTGTGAGTGTGTATGTGCTAATAGTCCGCTGCACAAGTGTGTGTACACACACACACATACAGAGGCGAGAGCGGCCTTCAAGCAAAATTATTGCGATTCGCAAAAGTTTCCATGGTAAAAAGTGAAAAAATCTACGAAAATAAGGCATTTGAAATTTTTGCCAGGCGCCGCCTTATATGTACATACGCAGAATTTTAAACAGTTTGGCAAAAAAAAAAACAAAAAAGGAAACCATATCAACACATGTGTCCTTGTATTTTGTATTTGTGCCTTTCGTGCGTGTCACACATACAAACAAAGCCTGCCAATTTACAGCTTCGTCCGCTGTCCGGACTCTAGAGCCTTTGTTTCCGCATAAATTTCACTTTGATGTCTTCTAATTCCCTTTTTTCTATTATTTTATACTCGCAGCGTTTATTTTTTATATCGCCTGAGTGCGTAATCGCACATTTTCGTCTCCTTTGCCGACATTTCGGCCATGAATTTCACTTTTTATTATCGCAAAGTTCGGGCGTTAGGCAAGTATTCGCCAAATGGCATAAATTATTTGAAAAGTTTATATAACCAAATTGTTGGCATCTGAGCTGGGAATTTCAATTTGCCGAGATTCTCAGTGACACTGAATTTTGACACATGGCTGGAATTTGGCATGGTTATTGTGTGACCTCCTCCCTGATTTCCTTTTTAATTGAAAAGTTTGCAACGAAAGTTGGAGTCTCCTTAAGGAAAGTTTCGCACGGTGGGGGAAGCAAAGTCAAACAATACAAGGCTCTCGTCTGGCAGGAACATTGTTTAGCTTAGGATTTAAGCTTAATGCTCGTGGAAATCATATCTGCGCGTCCCAAGGTAATTTACCCGGTTATCAGCCGAATAGCGGAAGTAATCCGAACGAGAAGGAAGCGCCCCAAAGTATGCAGCGCAAAATAAATAACCATAAACAGTTGACGTTAATCAAGCACAAAAGGATACGCACCGACACAGGCGCAGACACACACACAGCCGCAGCAGAGCTCCGTTATGATTTATGCATGGCATATATTTCCATTTTCATCCCACTTCCATTTCCATTTCCATTTCCCGGTCCAATTTCGATCCGCCTTTGTGTAAGCCCTGCATTAGTCGTAAAAATGTTAATAAATTAGCCGGGATCGCAAGGAATTCCCTTGATTTGCAGCCACTGCCTTCGGGCTGTCAACTAAGCAATAATCCGGACCCATTCATTGCCAGTCGCCCATCCATGTTATGTATATGCATAATCAGACAGACAAACAAACAGACAAGTCAGCAACAGCGTCCCTTGCAGTCTCCAAGACTCCTTGTCGGAGTCTGCAAGTCGGGGCCCTTGTCCATCGATTACCAACAAATGACGCTCTGTTTGTCAGCAGAAAATAAATCTTTGCATTGTGCATTTCGCAATTTGAGCGCTGGGGAAATTGTGTTGCTGCAGCACAAAATAAAATATGAGTAAAATGCGAATAAAATAGAAATAGACTCCAGGCTCTAGAACACAATGGCTGGGTACAGTGCGTAATATATGCAAAATGCTCCTCACTCTACATTATGGGCGGACAGCCGAGATGGTGTGCTGGTGAGCTGTGTGTGTTCTTGTGTGTGAAATGGCTGCCAGCCATAAACTTGATATGCATAATTTTGTATAAGCGCCACTTAGAGCCACTACCTACATCTAGGTGTCTCATCTCCTCCCTCTCAAGTCACAGGACCTCCAAACTAAATCAGAATGTGGGCACATTACAGTTTTATTTGTGGCTGATATACTCCTCCTCCCCATGTCCTGGTCAGCGGAGTTAGGGATATATTTTTATGGTCATGAGCACGGCGGGTACGAGATGGATAGTGTCTGCTTCCAGCATCATCCGGCTGACCCCCGCCGCCTAAGGCCAAATTCTGGCAGTGCAAGTTATGTAATAAACTTTTATGTTGTCAAACTGTTGCATAAATTGCCAACACGCAGCCGAAACTTTGCAGGATGCTAACTAGGATCTGTGATGTGTGGCGCGGCAGGGACATCATGGCCCGAGAAGTTATAAAAACGGCTGTAAAAGTTAACGACATAAGTATTCGGCTGTCTGGCCATTTGGCCCGGGCATTAGCACCTATTTAGGGTTCCGATCCAGGCAAGGTGGAGAAGCGTTCTCCGAGAAGTTCAGGTGCGGACAGCCGGGCGAAGTTGGTGTTTCATTAGCATTGCAATTTCCACAGGCGTTCCCACGGTTCCCGACCAGTCAGATTTGCATATTGCATGCCAGAACGAATGCCAGAAGCTGAAAAAAAAGCGAACTCGAAATGCAGCCAAGAAAACTAGCAATTTTCTGGCCTTCGTGCTAGGAAAATTTCCCTGGAGTGACACACAGCTCCAAGTCCGAAGGAAATATGACCTGAACAAGACACAACGATTTCTCTGCTCTCTGAAAAGTAAAAGAAGAAAAGCTATTGCGGAAAAACGAAGAGGAAAACTTATGAATCCACTGCAAACTTTACTCACTTTACTCTTTTATTCAACGGCCCACGCCCACTTATCTCCTTGTTGTGCATTCAGCATTCGTCTGCTTTATGCTCTCGGTTATCGCATTGTGCCCTGCGTCCTTGCGTGCTTGCCAATTCTGGCAACCCTTCGCCGCCAGTCGGTTAATTTCTTTGTGGCAGGAGTCGAGTCCTGCACGTACACATTAGCAAATTGCCTGCATGTGTGCGGGAGCCAAGGAATGGCAGGTACACGGAATGCCTGCAAATGGCAAATAGCGAATGCTTTGCCATTCTCAGAAGGTTAAAAATTGTTAGAAAGCGCTTATGAAATCGCAACACGCATTGCCGCAGGTCCTGCCTGTCTTTTCCTTTGATCACCGATGCTAATTAACTGCTTAACTCGGATTTAGGCCACAGTAAATGTTCCATTTAAAATGTGTGTACTACGTGGAGACTGAACAATTTATAGAAGAAGATATTTTAACAAGATTCATAAGTAATAAATTATATATCAAATTAATAATATTCACTTTAATAATAAGTGACTGTGAAAATGACTCTTGGTCAGTAGTAAAAGTGTCTCCCCATCAATAAACAATTCTAGAGCAGTTATTCCTTTGGAATGAACTTTTCCGTGTTTACCTCCGGCTGTTTTACATGGAAGCCTTTGCTGCCAGGAGCATCTTTCATAAATCTTGCCGTGCGTCCCCACCAATAAGACAAATTGGTTTCGGAGCAACAAAACTTCGTTGTCAGCTAAGGCGAAACTAAAACATTTTTTCTCCGACTTTCCCATGAAGGGGAAAACTTGAGCAAACTCATTTTTCACTTTCATATTGTTGTGTGGCAGGCCCCAAACAGCTGGAGAACTTCGTGTCCATATCCGCACTCCCAACCCCCAGTCCCGGTCCCCATCTATTGAGCCACTCAAACGTATGTGTGCCACTTAACTGATTATGTAAGACGAGCTGTGGACCGTGTGCGAGCTTGTCGGCTCTCGTTGGCTCCAACATCTGTATTTACTGCCGGGCCAATATTAAATTTTCATAGCCATGAAGCGAAGCTGGTTGCCGGAGAGAAATGTGTGCAATTTTAATTAATAGCTGCAGGATGATGCCCGGACAATTTGGTCCAGTTAGGCGAGTCGGTCACATATTGCAACTAATGAGTTTTCAAGGGGTTCTGGACCGGTGAGGCTCCTACAGCTCGCTTTTGGCCC
This sequence comes from Drosophila parvula, assembly GCA_018904695.1. Classification (NCBI taxonomy): domain Eukaryota; kingdom Metazoa; phylum Arthropoda; class Insecta; order Diptera; family Drosophilidae; genus Drosophila; species Drosophila parvula. The sequence continues at coordinate 119,622 of JAEIIG010027340.1, forward strand.
AAATCGAAGATGCGAAACTGTCGGCTGGCCTATCAATTATCCGACACAATGACCAGATATTCGGGGGAGCCGTAGCATTAGGCTTTATGGCAGCTAAGCACATGTCAAATGGGATGTCGCATGGTCTGCTGAAGGATCTGGTTTTGGTGTTGGAGGGGCGTGGCCTTGGTGTGCGTGGGCTGAGTGCCAGCCTGTTAAGCTGTCATTATTTATGGCCTGACTCAAGGAGCGTTTGCTGACAGCATTCTCGCAGTGATTTCGAGACGACGAAAACAGTTACAAATTATGCATATTAATTGTTTTGTCTGCGGTCGACGCAGAGCCCTGGAAAAACAATGCAGAAGAAGAAAGCCTTTGGTTCGAGGGTTACGACTGGGAGATACTAGGTACCCAGTATCCTGGAATACTTCACAGGATCTAAATTAAATTACTATATATATATTTTAGTAATATTTAAGAACATGCTGATGTTATCCTACATTCCTTGAGTTTTGAGATAATGATAAGGAAACCCTTATTCAACGCTTTTACATAAATTTGCATGTATACAGCATACTCGAAGAAGAGACAAGTACCGGGTAAAGTGAAAAGGTTGGATTCAACCCAAAATTAAGTCAAGAGAAATTCTCTTGACGTACGCGGCGTATACGTAATGCGTGAGGCACGAGGCGACGACCTTGCTTCCCAGTCTGTGTGGCAGACAACTTGCCGGCGGCCATTGGCTTTGAGTTGAGCCTGCCTCTGTGCGCTGCTTACATAAATTTCGAGGAAAAACCCATCTTGATATTGACTTTGTCGACGAAAATTCTTGACATTACAATTTGCTATATTAAATTTCTCTTCATGTTGTGATTGGCATTTGACATGGCTTTGGCTCTGGCCAAAAGGAACCTCAAGTCACAGCAGGATTTCTGGGGGCCGGAGGAGAGACATGACGAAACCGAAACCGGGAAAAAGTCGTGTGAGGGAAAAGTTGATTTAATATTTCAGCTGCAAGGTGCCACGGAAAAATTAAAAGCAAGATAAAGGGATTCGGCATGGACGTTAAACGAAACGACTTTTGGGGGCGTCGGCGGGGATGGGAGGGGAGAGGAGGTCCTGAGGTATAGCGCACATAAAACTTTCTGCCAGGACCAAAATGTCCCTGTGACTGTGTAGCTCTCTCTCTCTCTCTCCCTCCCTGTGTGTGTGTGTACGCATTACCATAAATAAATTATAACGTTCGCTACTTCGACTGTGAGTTTATAGCTTGTATGCGATAACTCAGGCACTCACACACACAGACAGGCAGACACGGGCACACTCTCGATGAGTTTTAGGATCCTTGCTTGAGAGAGAGAGAGAGAGAGAAGGGACCCGTAAATGTACGAACGAGCAGGGAGACAGATAATAACAGTTCGCAAGTCGAAAATGAAGAGGGGGCTGGGGCCTCCGCAGGATGTAACACTTTGGGCCAAAGAGAGACAGAGAGGGGTAGCGATAATAATTTACGGCACAAGAGCAAAACACAATGGAGACCGAGGCCTGCTCCGAAACGCAGCCAAAAGCCAAAAGCGAAACGTCGACCAAGGACAGAGGCGCATAAAAGTTTTTATTCACCAAACACACACAAACACAGACAATGCGGGCCACAGAAATTGCAGCCAGCCGCAAAATCCTGCATACAAATTATGCAATTAGGCGGGCGAGGAGTGTGAACGGGCTAAATTGAGACCAAGATGGATATTATGTTCTTAAAAAACTAAAAGCTCAGGCAAAAGTTTTTCCGCCAGTTATCAAATCCGGGAAATTGTCTTCACATCCACTCGCCTTTCTCTTCGCAGGCAAGTCAGCGGCACTCAGTGGCAGTGCCGTGTCCCTGGAAAATAGTCAAAAATCCCTGACAAATTGTCAACGAAAGTTTATTCTCTCTGGCGAAAGTTGGAGTTGGGTTTTTGGCCAAACTTTGGCGCTGGGCAACTGCTGACAGTAGTAAAAATAATATTGCGTATACGCAGGGTTTGCCAGCAGCTAAGGGCAATGATGAAATGCCTCTCGGGCCAAAGCAAACACTGTAAGTGAAACGACAGCCAAAAAATGATGCCAAGATGCTAGTGAATGGGACAAAAGTGCCAAAAGTTTTCCATTCAAGTTGCAATTAGCTGGCGCCGAAAGCCCAAAGAATCTGGGCTTAGAAACCGAGAGCTGCTGAGAAACAGACAAAGACAAGTGGAAAAACAGGTCTAAACTTAAACAAGTCGGCATCATTCAACATCGAAGTTGATTGACTTTCCGTTTGGCAGGATGCCGCCGAGCGAGTGAGCTTCAAATAAAGTTCAAATTCTATACATGGCACTCCGCTCCAATCACGAAGAGGTAGAGAAAATTACATTTTTATTTCAGCTTCATTTTGCATTTTCGTGGCAAATTCAATTGCAGCTGCTGTTGCCACTTCCTGTTGCACTTTGTTACTCCACCGTGCCACAGCCACTCGACTCCACTTCTTCACTGCATTCTTTTGCTCGGTTTCAATTAGATGCCCCCGCTATTTGGCTTTTCCCATCTCCACCACCACCCACATCCCATCTCACCCAGCCAAAGTTGGCTTCAAAGTTTATGCAAGTATTTCCCCGTATCTGCGCCAAGCTCCGAAACAAAACAGAAACAGAAGCTGCAGCTGAAACAGCAGCCAAAAATACTTATTGCTCGAGAATAAACGGAACGGCGACTGCAAATACTGTAGACGGCGAAAAGGGGCGAAAAATAAAAAGGCAGCGAACGGAAATGAAATTGCAATTGCTGGCCCACACAGACGACGCCAAGTCGCGAAGCGTTGATGCGCAGCAAAAGCTGAAGGAAAATGGCAAGTTTGCTCTGCTTTTGCATGTTTCTCGCTGTTTTCCTTTTTTGGCTTGGCAGGCAATGCCATTTCCGGTACGGTTTCATATTGCGCCGCGGCGTATGCAATAAAGTTTACACAGCGACATTGCAAGAAAGAAGCTACAGGCGAACTTCCACGATTTGAACCGACATTCGCTAGCAAAAAAAAAAGGAGAAAAACATACATAAAAAAAACATAGTTATTTGTATGAGCTTTTGGAAGAAACATGATGCCTATCTATATATCATTTTCCTTAAGTTTTTCTCCTAGACAAAGTTAAGGCAGTCCAACGTAGGGGAAAATTGTTAGCCTCCGGTTGTCTCAGACAAAGAATAAAAACTAAAACTTAGCTTAATAAAAATTACTTTTTTTTTAGATCTAAACATACGCAGAATTAAGAGTAAGATTGGGGAAGAAGTTAAATAGCATATTCAACGATTACAACTTATTATCTCATGAATAGGTAGATATTTTCTCCAAATAACTTTGAAGTTATGCAGACAAAAATTAGAGGAAGCTTAGTCGCACATAGTGTCATCGAAATTATTCGGAATTCAGGAATTTCCCCATAACAGAAGTTGAACTGTGAGTGTGGCTAGATTTTAAGCCCGGAAACCCGATGGCACAGCCATGCTCCACCATTACAGCCATGGCCGCAAGGGCTTAATCAGGCGCAACTTTTTTGAAGAATTTTCCCAGGACCCCTCTTAATGTCGCACACACACACCCAATGGTATAGCGGGCACCCATACAATCACGCACTACGACTATAAAGGATATGAAGCTATGGCTGCACACAGGAGCTCATTAGTTGGGCGGCAGCGGCGCTTAAGCTTAAGCTGCGAGCGTAGAAATTGTGCAGCTTTGGCGCTAAACAAGTTAATTAGTTTGCTCTCTCTCTCTCTCTGGCTCTCTGGCTCTGTCTTTCTTTTTTCATCGCCATCGCCGGGAGTTGAGCTTAACGACAAAATAAATTATTTGCCGCACACACATAAGCGCCATGGAGACTTCAATTGACTTTATTAAGCGTGCGGATGCGAGTGCGTGTGGGCGTGCTTGCGCTTTAATGACACTTTTCAGTCAGCTGCCGCCGCCGTCGCCGCAGCTTCAACTTACGTTTATTATCCCGGCGTCAGGAAGCCATATCCTGGCACAATGGCGGGCTGTGCGAGTACGGAGGCGTGCCAAATGGGATCTCATCTAGAGCCCGACTTTGATCTACGGCATATTAACCTCCACTCTGCGAGATTCTCCTTTTTTCTCTCCTTTGTTTCTAATTCAAAATTAATTTTCATGTCGCCGAGGAGGCCGAAGACGCCACAGCCTGGTCACCTGTGCGGCCCACTGTGCAGCTGTGGCGACATTAGGAGGCAAGGCGGCGCAATTGCCTCTGTGCCGCATAAAAACACTTTGTTGTCCCCAGCCAAATATATGTGACTTTACTTGGGCAGATGATACAGAAATGCACTGAAAAAATAGATATAAAGTAAACTTTCAGGTATTTTTATAATATTTTGAAACGGTACAATATAAGAACACATCGCTAGGAGCAGAAAACAGTTTTAAACAGATTTTTTTAATCTTTAACTATAGGAAAAAAATTAGAAATGGTTTTTCTGCAAGATAGGTTTGTTGCAAACTCAAATAATGCCGATTATAAATTCATTTTTATTTCTAAAATCGAACTCAATAGGGTTTCTTGATCTAGAAAGCGTGAACAATGTATTCCAGTGCACATGCCATATGTACACGAACAGGAGGCCATCACAGATACAAGCCTAAGCTCGTTTAATCTTGGATTTTAATTGCACGGCCATAATGTTCATGAGGCTTCCAGCTCGGGACATCGAGCCGCAGCAGTCACAAGTAAATTGAATTTAATTAGGAACGAGTTTTTTCATTGTGATTGTTGTTTGGGTTTTATTCGTCATAAACTTCGGACGGCAATAAAAAATCGCTGCCGCTGCCGCCAAATGCAAATGAAAGCTGATTCGAGAAGGGATTGGGGGCAGGGAGCAAGGAAGCGAGGAAGCGAGGAAGCGGGAATGGGATCCTTAAAGGCATCGTCAACTTCTGGAGGCTCTAATTAGTGTGAGTGGGCCATTAAGAATTTGCTCAGGTTCGAGGCATGTGCAGTGGCTTAAAGTTTGCACCGAGTGTAGGGCAAAGAAATTAAAATTGAAATGTAAAAGTTGCCAAACTTTTCCACGAACACTCACACACACGCACACGCTTGGTAAATTTAAAATGCAAAGCAGAACCGTGGAGGAAAAAGGAAATTCTGGTTGCAGCACCCAGCAACCAGAACTTGCCTTCAAGTGGGCTCGTGGCAGGTGGGCTGCACAAACTTGCTGCACATTAAGTGCACTTTCCCGAGACCAGACAGGAGGCGATGGAGGGCGAAAAAAAAGAGCGGGCATGGCTAGCGCTGGCTCTACCAACTGCCAGCAGCTCATTAAAAGTAAAAATGATATGCATTAAGTTGCCGGCGGTAACGAGAGCGCTAAAGGGCTGGACTGCACTCATTATGCCAAACTGACGCCACTAATGGTCAGTGTTAATTGCGTGGAAGGCATTTGGCATGCAGCCCCCGGGCCCCGGTTCCCTATATCCCAGACCCCAACACCACCACCTAGCCTGACATTCGCCTGATAAATTGTCATAATTCCACGCCGCACAAAGGACAGCTCCCTGGGCGCACTTGGACCCCATCAATACATATTTCATTGCCCTGACACATGCATTAACATGTCTAATCGGCACGCACGGGTCACAGTTGCAGCCAAAACAGAAACTGGCAACAAGGGGGATGGTGGTGGGGGGAGGTGGGTGTCCTGCTTGGCAAAGGGACGCTTTTGAGAGCACGTAGCCATTATTCATTCTGCGGCCCCAGCATAATTTATTGCCCTTGGCACCACTCACATGTCAGGCATTGCAAAGTGCTGCCCAACTGACAATTTGCACAGACTGACATGCAGGAGTTTAGCTCCTCATCCCACTCCTCACCCCCCCTCGAAACACTTCGCTGAGAGGGGGAGGAGGGGCCTTAAAATTTATTTTGTTTGACTAACTGACAAAACTCACTCCCTACCTGTCTCGTCCGCTTGGCAGCAGCCTGCCTTGCAAACTCACTGTACGATGCTGTCACATCGATGACAGCCCTTAGTTCAACGACTGAAAGCGCCAACGGGGCGTATGCGCTATGCGTCAGCACAGGCCCATGCGGGTGTGAGTTCCCTGCAGTTCCCAGTGTCCTGCCAAGGAGACAAGCTGGTGGGGGGCTCTCGACTTTAAAGTCCCCGGTGGCTAAGAGATTAGGAGTCAATTACTCAAAGTCGGGCTGAAGTTAATGCTGCAAGCTAGGTGTCGTGTAGGCATACCGCCTACTTAGGTTTCGTCAAGTGTTTTTAAATTATTTACCGCATAAATTATTCAAAATGTGCGTCAAGAGATATGAGGGCTTACGATTCCCAAGTGGATCCATCTAAAAAAGGCACAGTATAAAATTTATAATGAATCGAAAATGTATTTTTAGGCGTAAAGGTGATACTCACAAGGCTAAAACTCTCCTTGAGAACATAATTTATGGGTAGTGGGTTCAATAAACCCAAACAGGAATGGGTTTTTACATTTTTGAACTATAAAAAATAACTTCTTGCCATGGGAGGTAGGATTCACTGGCAATGACCACACCTTTGTCTAGACAGAAGCTCACGTTAATTTCCTTAAAGTACTGCATCGGCAGTCCCTGACTTGCCTCGATTTCCTCATCCAGCACTTAGGCTATGCAAACAGTTTGCCAAAGTAAAGAGTAAACAACACTTTTACCCCTCAAAAAAATATATATTCAACACTGAAATACTCCCTTTATGCTTTTTATAATCGGTTTACTTCAATGGAATCTAGTATAAGACTAGACCTCAGTGAGATTGCGAATAATCTTCTTGTAGATGTCAATGCCCTTCAAGTAAATATCTGCCTGCAAGAATTCATCGTGATCGTGGATCAGGACAGGAGTATTGATGATTGGCGAGAATCCAATTGCTGGCGTTCCCTGCGCGCGTATGAAGCGACAGTCAGTGGCTCCGAAGCACACAATGGGCTTTATTTTGAGATCCCTACAATATATAGTAGAAAATATAATCAAGTCCTCTTTGACAGCCAGAACATACTCACAGTTCATCAGTGGCTTTCTTAAATGCCAACCAAAATGGATTCGAATCGTCCAGCTTGGTGGGAGCCACATACGCTTCCTTTTGCAGGAACTCCAGTTCAATGCCTCCGCCCGCCTCCTCGCACCAGTCACGGATTTGCGTCTCAAAGAAATCCACATCCAGGGTGATGGACAGACGCATATCGAAGACAGCCTCAAAGAGCGGGGGCACCACATTGCTCTGCACTCCGCCGCTCAGCTGGGTGAGATTTACAGTGGTCACATCACCAATGTCCAGGCTCTGGTCGTTTTCCAGTCGCTGGTTTTGGGATTCGCGGAACTCCAATAGCTTCTTCAGCATGTAGTTCAACTTCACGCCGGCGGTGTTGGGCAGCAAAAGTGAACCGTGGCCAGATGTTCCGTTGACCTTTAATTTGAGGACTGGAAGGGAGAAAGCTTGGTGAGCATTCACTAAGAGCTAGTGGTCAAGGACTACACCCATCGAATTCGTTCGGCGTAGAACAGCAGATGCTCATCACTCGCGCTGGTGGCTCCTTCGTCCATGCTAAATCCCACATTCATCTGTTTGTAGTAGTCCGTTTTCACAAACTCTGCCACACCAAGGACGCCGCCCGTCTCCTCGTCCGGATTAAAGGCCACGTAAACAGTGCGCTTGGGCTGAAAACCACTGGCTTTCAGCAGGCGAATAGCTCCGAGATACTGAGTGCCAACCGACTTCATGTCCTGAGTACCCCGAGCAAAGATTCTGCCCTCCTTGTCCAGGTCGGCACTAAAGGGTTCGTGGCTCCATTTATTTGGAAAAACGGGTACAACGTCCATGTGCGAGTTTAGGATGATCGAGGGCAGCTCTGGAGCGGTGCCCAGCCACTTGATGATTACCACGGGCTTTGACTTAACTGCTGGATAGACAACATCCACGGGAAGATTCAGAGAATCAGCCTGACGCTTAATAAAATCCAAGCATGCAGCTAATGAGAAGCAAATTAATTAATCTTAAGAAATCAGATTTACCCACAGCCTTACTATAATCGATATCAGGATGAACGGAGGGAATTCGACGGTATTCACGGAATATTTTAATTTCCTCATTGTTCTCCCATTTCTCCAGACTCATCTTGGCAAATTTCTACTTTAATAATGTTAACGCAAAGAAAGATAAACGGCGAATGAACGTCTTAACTTAACCGCTGCCCTTATACGCTCGTATCTTCCGTCATTTTAGTGGCTTATCTTATCGGGTTATGTAAGCAACGGAGTTTATTAGCAAAGCCCCTCAATCATTATTGAGGATAGAAGCAGGAGCAGCGGAAGTTAGAGGAGAAATCCAAGTGAAAAGATCTGCAACAAAAGGGAAAAGGGAGGCAGCATTCGAAGTCTTCGTTTTCTTTGGACTCTGGAATGGATTACCCATGAACACACATTTTTAAAATGACTTCAAATTTGTTTATTTTTAATTTGATTGCACCGCTACTTCCATGAGAGATAAAGCGAGCGCAGCCCAAGGATCGGTGTACTATGAGGGAGCAAGTGGCTTGGGCTTGCCGCCGCCGGAATCCATCGATGATGGTTTGACTGCTTGACGGTGCTGGAGCGGCGAGAGTTGATGCTGCTGCGTCGGGAGGACGTAACGGCCACGTTGGATGTTTCCTCGGGGCGGGCGGCGGCCTCGACGGTCTCCTCGACTTCCACGGGCCGGCGGGTGCAAAAGATCGGCGGGGGCCTGCGCGCCGGCCTCTTCTGCTCATTGATATGCATTTTGGTCATGTTCTTTGGATTCTTCTTCCTGCGCGGTTTGCGCACCACCGTACCATTTTTCGGGTCGGCCACCATTTGGTTTTCAATGTACAGAAACCAGAACTCCCTAGCACTACGGAATCGTCGGAGCCGATTGTCTTGCAGCAAAATATCGAACACCAGCTGGTACAGCCGCAGCTTCTCCAGAACTGGCAGCAGTGCCTCCAGGATCACGGGACAAACGGAGCGCCTGTTGAGCTCACGCAGCATGTCCAGGAGACGAGTCCGCTGCTCGAGCACTAGCACAGGTATCATAAACATCAGACGTATCACTTTGTGGGCATTGGCCCTGTCCAGCGGGTCGATGGGCTGCCCGCAGCGGTCGTGCAGGCTGTCGTAGATCTTCAGGTCTTGCAGCTCCGTGTACGGTGCCTTTACATTCTCCATCACCGACCAGGTGCGATCGCGTGGATAGTGCCACACCGGCCTGATCTCGTCGCAGGCCAGGCGGAATAGGGTGGCCAGCACCTGGAACTGGTTGATACGCAACAGGCAGCTCAGCGCATCTACTATGTACTTGTTTCGCATGTAGTTGGCGCACAACTCCTGCTTATTCGGATGCTGTCTGCACACATCGCACTGGGAGTCGGCACTGCAACAGTTGTGCTTCTTTGCCGGACGCAGCTGCTCCATAGGCTTCTTGCCAGCTGGGGGGCAGCATTGCGGCGGTCCGCTGACCGGAGCACAGCACTTCGGCGGAGCAGAGCAAATCCGCATAGCACAGCGTAGTCTTGGCCGATCCTGATGCAGTAAACTTATAATTTGTATTGCCCTCGAGGAGTAATCCAAAAAGTACGATCTACAAAAAGTTCTAGCTAGCGATTCTACGCGGAATTTTAACAATTGACTGAAAATAATTTAATAAAAGAAAGCTTGGCTTACCTTGTTATAAATTAAAATCAGTTCATAATGAAATAATGATGTATGAACTAAATTAAAGTACCAGAACTACAGAATAATATGCATATGGCGTTTTGTTGGAAATGTTAATAGTTTATTGACTCATGTAGGATATCTAAGAGATTCAACATCTTTGTGATAAGATTCGCCGGCTATCTTTATTCCTATACCTCAGCCAGATTGCGAATAATCTTCTTGTAAACTTGAATGCCGTTCAAATAGTTGTCGGCCTGCAAGAATTCGTCGTTATCATGGATCCGCACGGTCGTGTTTGTGATGGGTGAGAACCCTATGGCGGGAGTTCCCTTCTGGCGAATGAATCGGCTGTCTGTGGCACCCGGACACACAATCGGACGCACCTTCAGACCACTAAAAGACCAAAAGGATAATGTCGAAACCAGTACTACCTAGTGTCTACTTACAGTTCGTCGATGGCGGCTTTAAAGGCTAACCAGTAAGAGTTCGAGTCGTTCAGGTGCGTGGGTCCCACATAGGGCTCCTTTTGGAAGAAGTCGATCTCGATGCCACCACCCGCCTCCTCGCACCAGTCGCGGATCTGCTTCTCGAAGGCAACAACATCAACGTCGATGGCCAAGCGTACATCAAAGACCGCCTCGAAGAGCGGCGGTACCACGTTGCTCTGCACTCCGCCGCTTAGCTGGGTGAGATTCACGGTGCTCACATCGCCTTTGCTCAGGCTCGAATCCTTCTCGAGGCTCTCCACCTGCGAGGTGCGGAACTGTGTGAGCTTGTTTACCACGTAGTTCAGCTTCACACCGGCGGTGTTGGGCAGCAACAGAGAGCCGTGGCCGGAGGTTCCACTGAATTTAAATTTGATTCCTGCCGACCAGGGTAACTTAGTGAGTGTTCAGTCCAACTTGGGGCTTATTACGGACTTACCCCATCGCAGACGTTCGGCATAGAACAGATGGTGCACATCAGTTGCGCTGGTGGCTCCCTCGTCCAGGCTGAACCCGACGTTCATTTGCTGGTAGTAATCCGTTTTGACGAACTCCGCCATGCCCAGCACTCCGCCGGTCTCCTCGTCAGGCACAAAGGTCACGTACACAGTCCTTTTGGGCTGGAACCCGCTGGCCTGGAGCAGCCGAATAGCCCCCAGATATTGAGTGCCCACCGACTTCATGTCCTGAGTGCCCCGGGCATAGATACGACCCTCCTCGTCAATGTCGGCGGCGAAAGGATCATGGGTCCACTTGTTCAGAAACACAGGCACCACATCCGTGTGAGAGTTGAGAATAATCGATGGGAGTTCTGGCTGTCTTCCAAGCCACTTAATGATCACCACGGGCTTCGACTGGACCGCAGGACAGACCACATCCACGGGGAGATTCAAGGAACTCGCCTGACGCTGAAGGAACTCAACACAAGCGGCTATAAAGAATGAATATTTATAAGGATACAAGTATAGTTAGAGTTACTCATACTGTAGTCGACATCGGGGTGTACAGTGGGGATTCGCAGGTATTCTTGGAAAATTTTAATTTCCTCGTTGTCTTCCCACTTTTTCGAGCTCATTTTGGACGTATCCTGTTCAGCAATCTGGCCTCTGGCAATGATAATCAACGAATGAGAGGCTTTTCAGATCCGCTGGGCTTATATATTCGGGCTGGTTTTACTTAAGATTTAGGTTCAAGGCACTTAGACGATTATAAAATGTGTTTGTGGTTGAGATGATAACAGCTTTATCAACGAAACCGCAGTTCTTTTACTGAAATAATAACCACTTGTCTAGGTCTCTTAAATTGTTGTTATCTTCACTGCAAACCTAAAACTGGGTCGTAATTCTGGATAAAAAGATTCAGATTCTGCCACGAATGATCCATCAACTCGGTGTTGATTGATGGTTTTCCTCTTTTAATGGATTTTCCGCTAGTCATGCTTTATATCTATATGGACTCTATAGCATGTATCGTCTATTATCTGTGTATTCCTTAGATACAAGTTGATATCTCGTCCCGAAAACATATTCAATTAATAAAGCCAAGATAAGATAAGAGAGCTTGGTATTTTCATATCAATTTGTACAAAACTGATCAATCTTTATTGCGATAAGGTTCCCATTCTATATTTCGAGTTGTTTTCAGACTTCGGCCAGGTTGCCCAGAATTTTCTTGTATATTTGAATTCCCTTCAAGTAGGTATCCGCTCCCAGGAACTCGTCATGATCGTGGATTCGCATGGTGGTGTTCTTGATGGGGGAGAAGCCCAGGGCCGGGATTCCCTGAGCGCGAATGTTTCGGCTGTCGGTGGCTCCGGGACAGACAATTGGGTAGATCTTTAGGCCCCTGTAATACATATTTTTGTTATAAACTGCTTAAAGAACATAATAGATTCAAGCTTACAGCTCATCCGTGGCAGCCTTGAAGGCCAGCCAGAAGGGGTTCGAGTCGTCGATCTTGGTGGGGGCCACGTAGGGTTCCTTCTCGTCGAAGGAGATCTCAATGCCGCCACCCGCCTCCTCACACCAGTCGTGGATCTGCTTCTCGAAGGCAACCACGTCTAGGGTGATGGACAGGCGCATATCGAAGACGGCCTCGAAGTGCGGGGGCACCACATTGCTCTGGACTCCGCCGCTCAGCTGGGTGAGATTAATGGTGGTCACATCGCCGATGTTGATGGTCTGATCCCTTGCCAGTCGCTGGACCTGCGACTCGCGGAACTCGGACAGCTTGTTCAGCACGTAGTTGAGCTTCACGCCAGCGGTGCTGGGGAGCAGCATAGAGCCGTGTCCAGAGGTTCCGCTGAAGTTCAGTTTGAGTCCTAGACAGGATTGATAACAACGTTAGTTTTCCCCTCAAACTAAGTGTGGTTGTGTAATCTTACCCCATCGCATGCGCTCGGCATAGAAGACGTAGAAAAGATCGATCTCGCTGGTGCCACCTTCGTCGAGGCTGAAGCCCACATTCATGTTGGTGTAGTACTCCGTTTTGACGAACTCCTGCATGCCCAGTTCCCCGCCAATTTCCTCGTCCGGCACGAAAGTCACGAATATGGTGCGCTTGGGCTGGACACCGCTGGCTTTCAGCAGGCGAATAGCTCCGAGATACTGGGTACCCACAGACTTCATGTCCTGGGTGCCGCGGGCATAGATGTTTCCTTCCTCGTCGATGTCGGCGGCGAAGGGATCGTGGGTCCATTTTTCACGGAAAACCGGCACCACATCCATGTGCGAGTTAAGAATGATTGAGGGCAGCTCCGGCTCGGTTCCCAGCCACTTAATGATCACCACGGGCTTGCCCTCCACAGGATGAATGACGTCCACAGGCAGATCCAGGCTGTGGGCCTGTCGCTTCAGAAACTCCACGCACTCGGCTGGAAGTTTAAAAAGCTTTTAGCAGAGTCCTAAGGATCGCCAATGACTGTCTTACTGTAGTCCACATTTGGCTGCACGGTGGCAATCCGCAAATAGTCCCGGAAAATCTTAATTTCCTCGTTGTCCTCCCATTTTTGTGAGCTCATTTTGTGGCGATGTTGATTCTGTCAGCGATCCAACTCGAATGTGCGGCGTTCGCTGAGGTATGGGCTTATACAGGTATTTTCGTGTAGCCTGATTTTGATTATATGGCCTTGGTTTTTAATTATTATCAAATAATGACTGCACTATCAGCAACGCCGCTTACTGTTCCCAAAATGATAACCACATGTATTCTAGCTCGAAAATGGTCCCGAAACAAATGTCTGATAGCAAACGGTGGCAACATTCGATATTGTTATAATAAATGTGGTACCAAGCTTAACACACCGAAGTTAATGTACCCTTAATTATTTATACAAGAGCTGTAATTAGTTTAGGGTGGAATTTATGGATAATATAATATGAATGACCTTATAATATTAACGCACAAAATTGCATAACGCCCATACTCATTTTCTTGTTATATAGTTTTGGTATTCGATAATACTCTGTCTCTGTGATATTGCATATATTATATATTATATATTATATATTATCTTACTAGAGTTTAAATTAAAGCAAGAATAGATTACAATGCAAATATATTATTGATAGTCTGTTCAATATAAACATTGTACAATTTAAGGCTTAAAATCATGTTAATTATTAGCTTATACCTTTAAAACCTTTCATTAAATAACCAATACTAACAAATATGTATGTAGAAATAGTACCATAGCAAGTAAACCCCTTTCACTATCAGCTGTTTTCTTTTATTTGCATTAACCGATATGATTTGAGGTAATCATAACACTTAAACATTTAATTTCGGTCTCAACACTCATCGTTTTCTAATATTACTCACAAAACTGATATGAAATTCAGAGGCGATAAGGGCAAATCAAATACTGAATTATAGATATTGAATTGAAGATATTTTATTCATGTTTGATTCATCAGGTATGTTTACAGTACGAACAGAGCAGTTCCAAAGGCCAGTTCAGTTGAATATTCTATGCGTCAGCTATGGCCGGGATGAGCTTCCTGTACACCTGAATGCCATGTAGATAGGTGTCGGCGCGTAGGTATTCATCGTGATTGTGCAGCAGCACCGGAGTGTTGTTGATGGGAGAGAAGCCCAGGGCGGGAATTCCGGCCTCCCGGACGTAGCAGCTATCAGTGGCTCCGGGGAAAACACGAACACGAGTTTTCAGGCCGCTGGAATAGCAAAAACATTATTAGCGGGGAAAACTCATTAAGCCGTTGCCCCTCACAGCTCATCCAGGCTCCGCTTAAAGGCCAGCCAGAAGGAATTAGAGGCGTCTATCTTAGTTGGCTCCACAAATGGACACTTTAGTATAAAGTCCAGCTCTACTCCGCCACCAGCTTCTTTGCACCAGCTGCGAACCTGCTTCTCCAGCTCATCCACGTCCTGGGTTATGGCTATGCGAATGTCAAAGACTGCTTCCAACTGCGCTGGCACCACATTGCTTTGCACTCCTCCCCAGAGCTGAGTCAGGTTCACTGTGGTCACATCCCCAATGTCCAGGGATGGGTCGTCGGCCAATTGTTGTACCTGGGTCTCTCGGAACTGCAGTAGCTTTTCCAGTACATACTGGAACTTCTCGCCAGGAGTATTCTCCAGCAACAGGGAGCCGTGTCCGGAAGACCCACTGAATTTCAGCCGAAGATCTGTCGGTGATAGGATTAGGGTATAATTGCCAATTTCGTTTCATCAGAACTTACGCCATAGTGTGCGTTCCGCATAGAAAATGGGGTAGGATTCGTCCTCGCTGGCGATGCCCTCGTCCAGGCTAAAGCCCACATTCATGCTCCTGAAGTAATCGCCTTTCACCAGCTCGGCCATGCCCATATCTCCGCCGGTCTCCTCGTCCGGCACATAAGTCAGATATACAGTCCTCCTTGGCTGATAGCCACTGGCTTTGAGTGCCCGAATGGCGGCCAGATACTGACATCCCACTGACTTCATGTCCTGCGCTCCACGTGCATAAATTCGGCCCTCCTCGTCCATGCGGGCACCGAAGGGGTCGTGCGACCACTTTTCGGGAAACACGGGAACCACATCCATGTGCGAGTTCAAAATAATCGATGGCAGCTCGGGACTCCTGCCCAGCCACTTCATAATCACCACAGGTTTTGATGGCAGGACAGGATTAACCACATCCACGGGGAGGTTGAGGCTGTTGGCCTGTCGCTTCAGGAATTCGACACAGGCAGCTGTAAATTGATAGGGAAATCCTATAGTATAATAATCTTGCAAGCCTTCTTAACTCTTACTATAATCCACATCTGGATGCACTGTGGGAATACGCAAATACTCCCGGAAAATTTGTATTTCCTCATTGTTCTTCCATCGCTCCGAGCACATTTTGTACTGAATACTCCGCTGTAAAAATCCGACTGTCTCGTAATGCGCGTCGTTACTGGGTTTTAAGTCCCAGTGTGGTTTGACTTCTGGCCGTTATCATCTGTTGACTCTAGGCTCAGAGTTGATTAGAAGCACTTCTCCGCGCTCACAGAATCCCTCCCTTACTCTAACAATCCCGGAAAGCCAGATGCCAACTTTGTTTCGCTTTCTTTTATTATCTTTTACGGTGTACATGTGTTTCTGTCTGATAAAATGAAAAAATCAAATCAGTCAAACCGATAAGCTATTAGTCTTTAAAAGGTATTTTATTGACATGCCATGGGGACTTTGACCCACTCCTCTTTCAGAGCTTTAAAAACATACATTAATGGATACAATAAAAAAATGCATAATTTCTTGGGAATCAGTACTTCAGGAATCGGCAACAGCGGGAATGAGCTTCTTGTACACTTCGATGCCATGCAAGTAGGTGTCGGCCTTCAGGAACTCGTCGTGATCATGAAGCAGGATGGGTGTGTTGTTAATGGGCGAGAATCCCAGAGCAGGAATACCTGCATAACGCACATATCGGCTGTCCGTGGCTCCGGGGAAAACTCGAACTCGTGTCTTAAGGCCACTGCAAAAGAGAAAATGAATGAAAATCAGAGCTTATAGTCCCCCCCTTATAGCACCCCCTCCTTACAGGTCATCGAGAGCCTTCTTGAAGGCCAGCCAGTATGAATTCGAGGCATCTATCTTGGTCGGCTCCACGAAGGGGTTCTTCATCTCGAATTCCAGCTCGATGCCGCCACCAGCCTCCTCGCACCAGTCGCGAATCTGTTTCTCGAACGCGGCAATGTCCACGGTCACGGCAATGCGGATGTCAAAGACAGCCTCCAGCAGTGGAGGAACCACATTGCTTTGCACTCCTCCCCTCAGTTGGGTCAGGTTCACGGTGGTCACATCACCGATTTCCAGGGACGAGTCCTCAGCCAGTTTCTTGACCTGCGATTTGCGGAACTCCATCAGCTTGCCCACCACATAGTTCAATTTCTCGCCAGCTGTATTGGGTAGCAGTAGGGAGCCGTGTCCGGCAGTGCCACTGAACTTGAACTTCAGATCTGTGAGAAAGTCAAAATGTTACCAGTAGCACAAATAATTATAGAAATATAGAAAACCTACGCCACAGAGTGCGCTCGGCATAGTACAGGGCGTAGGTTTCGTCCACGCTGGAGATGCCCTCGTCAAAGCTGAAGCCTACGTTCAGCTTCTTGAAGTAGTCGCTCTTCACCAGCTCCCGCATGCCCAGGTGGCCGCCCACCTCCTCGTCCGGCACAAAGGTCAGGTAGATGGTACGCTTCGGCTGATAGCCGGATGCCTTGAGAGCTCGCACTGCTCCCAGGTACTGGGTGCCCACGCACTTCATGTCCTGCGAGCCACGAGCGAAGATCCTGCCCTCGGCGTCCAGATCGGCGCTGAACGGACCATGAGTCCACTTCTCCGCGAACACTGGCACCACATCGGTGTGCGAGTTCAAGATAATGGAGGGGAGTTCCGGCTGCGATCCCTGCCACTTGAGCACCACCACAGGATTCTTTTCGTTCACCGGATAGACGACCTCCACGGGCAGGCCCAGGCTGCTGGCCTGGCGCTTCAAGAATTCGGTGCAGGCGGCTATAAATAGCGGACGTGTGTTATGGCAAGGTCATAAAGATCACGGCTCTTATCGCAGCGCCATAATGTTTATCTACATCGCAGACTCACTGTAATCCACGTTCGGATGAACTGTCGGTATGCGGAGATACTCGCGGAAGATCTGGATCTCCTCGTTGCTTTCCCACTTGGCGGCGGCACTCATCTTGAACTTGAACTAAAAGATAAGGATTTAGCCGGTCGATAATTACACTAATTTGTTTGTCCAAACAAAGCGGAGCGATCAGCTGTTCGATCTTCACCACACCTTTCTCAACACTGGATCGCGAACGACTGTGCGGCTGTGGTGAGAAGTGGCCGTTTAAATATCTGCGATAAGAGCGCCAATAATAATAAAGTCAAACTGAAACTGGAACTCTACGTCTTATCGTGCGGTTTTGTTTATATAGTGTTTTATCAGAAGCTTTTGTTTACATTTTGGTGGCTAATCTAAATAAGTGTAAACATGTCTGTCATTATATATTCAGGCGCGAATAGTTTTTGTGTGTTTCCACACCAAACTGTGTCAATTCGTTTAATCAAAAGTGCCTTAAATAATGTATACATTTTCTATAGAATGGTTTTGTGGCAGTTAAAAGATCAGCCTAGATTTCTTAAAGGTTGTAAGTCTAATTGGGATCTAATTGGACTCGTATTTCAAGCGAATTGCTAACCTAAATAGAAAGACAGTTTGTTTCACAAGAATTTCCAATTCAAAAATTAAATTAAATAATTAGTATTCCAAAATTACTACAAAGAGATTGGCAGGTAGCGCTAAAATCGGTAAATTTTTCATGACTGCCAGCACATGTTAACTCACTTTAAGCCTCATTTACTTGGCATACCCTGCGGCTGACGGATTTATTTCCCTTAAATCGTGGCGAAAGTGGTTCGCATTGCCCTGGATTGATGGTGGCTCTGTTTCTATCTTTGGCCCGCAGCCAAGATTTCCGATTACTAACTCGAATCGCATGCAATCACACTCCAATTCCAGTTGATTTGTTAATCAAGATGCAGGGCACACGTTGGCACCCGCACATCGGCCAACATATCGCCCAGCGGGGGCCGTGTAAACAAGTTGCCAGGAGCCTCGGGGCTTTCACTCAACTCCCAATTTCGCATATTAATGTAGTTGCAGTTGCAGTTGCACTGCGTCTCCTGTTGGCCCTGTGTGTCAAAAGTTTGTTTTAGATTTAGATTTTACGCTTGTTTCGGGCGTTGCTCCACAAAAACGTGTCGAAAAAAAAAGGAAACGGAGCTCTCGAAATGTAAGCCGAAGCCCTGAGATTTGTGTGCTGTACGAGGGGTTGTTGGGGGCCGCCCCAAAGTTGATATTGTTTTAGTGTGTGTACTCGCAGAAAGTCATTAAAAGTTCATTAACAATGTTGCTGGGATTTTAATGGCGCACCAGCAGCAATAATAACAACAATAACAACTACAGGCTACATATGTCTGCATTTTAAATACAACAGAAAAACAACGCACAAGCACATGAAGAAAAGTTGCTATTATTATTTAACAAAATTAAATAAAATAAACTAAAAAATATAAAAGCCAAATATAACAATCAGTTAGGGAGTTGATTGGTTATTTTTAATGTAATAAATCAACAAATCAGGGAAAACATATATCACAAATATCAGAGAGATAAATTTATGTTTACCTAAACTGCAAAATTTTCTTATTTATATTTTAAGCTAAAAAAACATTAGATATTTGATTTTCCATAAAAATAAAACTCTAGATTTTAAATCCATAGAAAATGTGGCCGAAAGTATACAATAAAACATTTTCAGATCAAACTAATGGGTTAACTCCTCTTTTTGGTAAAGTGTACCCTTTTATAGGATACTTTTGGGCAACATTTTAATTGATTTATGTTTCAGAGAGATTTACTTTGACATTTTGATGTTTAAAGGAATTTAAAGCCATATAACAAGGAAAATATTTGCATTTCTCGCTGTGCACATATCCAGCGTCGCATAAGTCAAATAAACACACAAACTTCCTGCAGCTGGGCGATGTGGGCGTGGCTGTTTGCTGATGTTGCTGTAGCTGCTGCTGTGTCGACATGTTGTCGCTGGGCAAATAAACTAAATGAAAATTTTGTATATTGTAACAATTATCCGAGCAGCGCAGGCAACTGTTTGCACTGACTGCTTGTTAGCTTAGCTCCAGGATATGGTGCTTTTTCGGGGCGAGTCCTAATCCGATATGGTCGCCCTACCTGTCCAAATTCCGTGATTTTCCCTTAAAAGAACTGATATAATCTGTCGAGCTTCGGCTTTGGCATTCATTTCTCTCTCAGGCTTGTTCGGGAACTGCGTTCAAAGCCCCGACAAAATGCGACAGCATGGAAATGTGGGCGGGCGGCTCAAGGACAATCCGGCGGGCATGCGTTCGCAACTCGCAAAGAGCTTCAATTTGTGTGCCAGGCATTAGGAGCATTCGCTTCGTGGACGCAACAAATACAAAAAAAATACCTCGTTGAGCTCTCGGCAAGCACTTTAGTGCTCTCCACTCACTGCCGACATCGATATGCAAAAAAATGTGCTGGCCAACAGTGCGTATGCGTGCTGCGTGCACAGGGCACAACTATGAGAACCCACTCGAAAACCCACTTGCATTCGAAAGTTGTGCGAATGTCATCAAAATATGGAGCACTCGGGCTGAAAATACTGCCCTGAGCCATGCAAATTTGATGCACAGACCAGACAAAGCATTTCTGAAATAAAAACCGCGTGTGTTTACATAATTAGCAGACATAATTTAATTGATCGGCATTTAATGCTTGATTGACGTTAATTGATATACAAAAACACACATTTTAAATAAAAATCCACCAGCTTAAACCGTTTTGCCATTCTGTATTTCCATAATTCAATCCCTCGGACTCCTGTTTGCTTTGGCAATTAATCGCATTCGGTGTTCAATTATGCAGCTACCAATAGCCTGATGCAATAAAGCAAATCAAATATTTATTCAAATGCATGTTTGTTGGGGAGCGAACACATTACAAATTTGGTCTGGTTGCGATTTCAGCAGTCAGTCTGGGGCAAATAATCAGTTTTAATGCTGCATAAATTAATTGACATTCCAGATCGAATTTCAGGTGGATTCGGACTTCGATTTACGAATCGCCAGCATAGGCAGCATGTAATTTACTGATAACATATTCCTCTATTCGAAGTGGGCAGCAGAGAAATGTAATTTAGAGCTATGTTAGGGTTTAAAATTCTCAGAAAATCAGTTTGAAAGCATTTGGGTTTCGATAAGTTGCAATTATAAGTAGATAATATGTCCATATCCATTAGATTCCCTAAGAACTTGAATTAAATATCATAAAGCAAGTGATATTTTTGTATATTTCAGCAACAGTTTTTTAAATTTAATACAACCAACAATATTATGAAATACCTTCAGCTTGAGGCCACCAAAAATAATCACAGAAATTCTCTTAGAATGCTTAGAATAAGTCAAGGACATATAACATAAATAATAGTCCTCTGGGAATCACTGTGGCCTCTCGACAGGGTCCGAATACTTACCTTTAATCGCAGGCTTAAAGCTGCCGCTTAGGGCTTAAGTAAAGCTGGATACGCGGGAATAATAAAGTTGGTGTGGCAAACTGGGCAAAAAACTATTGCATACTTACGAGCTGTCAGCGCCAGGGAACCTTTCCTGAACGCGGAACCAAACAAACACACAGATAAGGAGGCAACAGGCGAGCAGCAGCTCACCACATTCACTTCCCCGGGAATCGCATCGCACTTGGCAATTACCGCGACAGAGATTACAAAACCCGGCAAACACGAACAGCAAAGGCAACAACATCGGCAGCCCGGGGGGGCGAGATTTTCCGCAGCGCCATCAAAGCAAATAACACACAGAAGTTATGATAAATGCAGATGGAGCACGGCTAACGGCATTATTGCCTGTCATTTCTCATCAGCGCAAGGGAGAGCGGATGGCGGCAAGAGCAAGAGGCAGCAACAGCCGACTTCCGGGTGCCGCCGCCATTTTCGCCGTGCCTGTAATGGCTGCCAGGCGATGAGGGTGCGCCGTCTGAATGGCTTGTAATGAAAAAGTGGGAACTACCCCGGCAGGGACGGGGACGACATAAAACATGATTCTTGCCTGCTCTTATTTTCTATTAAGCGCATAGTCCTGCATCTCCCCGCCTTTCCCTTTCGCCGCTTGAGCGATGAATCGCAATTTGCTAAGTTTTTGTTTGCTCTGTCTCGGCGACAGAATTGCTGATGCAACTCGGAAAAACTTCATTTTCCGCTACTTCATTTGGTCTCTTCTCTCTTCGCTGTGTGTGTTCTTCCGGCAGCATGACTATTTCTCGCACTGCCACGCCCCCATTTGCACTTTCTCCGAAGCCGGACAGCTGCACCTGATGTGTTTCAAAAGGATTGCTGCTCCATTTCACTAGTTGTCCCCTGCCAAAGCTAAGGTATTTTTAATTGTCGCTGCACACGGAGAAATTAGTTTAAAAAATACCCAATTTTTATAAGATAAATATAATTCTATATCTCTTGATATTCTCGACACATTTAAAGGGCTGTTTATGGTTTTCAAAACTCCTAGTAACTTCGCCTAGCAGCCTAGAGTATCAAATTTTCCTCGGTGCCTGACCACGTGTGTCAGCCAGTTGAAATCGGAGTTGGCCAGTGTCATTTCCAGCTATCTGGTTTCCTGCGAAACTAACAAAGCTGGCAAACTGGCAGCTGGCAAGCTCATTCCCGGCAATCACTTCGCTTTCGCCCCACTTCCATTTCAACTACCATGGCCACATCCGCAGTCGGGCGACTCACAGGACTCACGGGACTTGGCTGCTAATGACCGCTGCTAAGTGCCTCGATTTGTGCAGTGCACTCCGCTCGACCATGGCTGCAATTAACTAATTGATTGAACTATTCAATCGGTGAAAATGCACGCCACTTTAAGGGCCGCCGAGGCGATGAGCGGGTGGCAAGTGGCGAGGCGGGGTCGCTAAGCGTGCGCGTGACTGGGTGTGGCATGCTTATTAAAGGATTGCCATTTAAGGAGCAAGCAGGTCACCGCTCCGCTCCATTCCGTTCCGGCTTCAGTCAGTGCCATATCTGTGGCCTTTGTGGCGTGGCCGGACCACATTGCTCATGGTAGCTGGTCGTCGTCCTGAAAGCTTTTAAATGCCCCCCATTAGCCGACATAGAGGGCGTGGTCAACGCCCGCATCCAGGCCAGTGGAGAGAGAATGAGAGAGAGTCCAGTCAAGTTCCTATTTCTGGCTAAGTAATGCCTGACTGATTAATGGCCCAGAATCGAGGGACTGGCACATAATCGATTTTCCGGAATGCATTCAGTGCCGTCGGCTTCCTTCATATCCCGGAATCCCGCCAGCATCTGGCCACGGCATAACTTTCCACCTTTATCCTGCCTCTTTGCTCACCTCGCCGGGCAGTGTTTATGCCCCCGGATTTGTAGTAAACTTGTTCCAATCTCTGTAGCCAAGGGCGAGCGATTGCGGCTTCCAAAGGCAGCCTGCATGGCATAAAAAATGCCAGCAATCAGATGGTAACCACTACCAATCCCCCCGAGAGCAGTAGCTTTTAGAGTGCCGCCCTCCTTTTTTTTTTGCGACCGTGTTTATAAATACGAATTGGAAGCTTGTATCTGGCGGATGGCGAATGGCGGTGTGTCCTAGTATCTCTTCCACATAGGTAAGCACATTTTAGTGGCCTTTGTTCGCCGGGATGTTGCTCTTGTGTTTTTCCTACCCTCGCCAGTTGCAATTTGTTGCAATTTCGCCTGTTTTGTAGTCGCCGCTGTTGCGAATGTTTTATGACTGCAATGCGGTTGCCATCCCATCCCTGGCAGCTGCAAAATTCATTTATGATGCATAAACATAACGCCCCCACACATGCACCGCAGCCTAGGCCTGGCCAGGACCTGCACCGGCTCCTGGTGGCTCACCTGCTCGTGGCACGTTCCAGGTGCCCCATGTTTATTGTCCTGCCGGCAGGGCACGAAGCTCCGGGGACACGCCATGGTTTATTTAATGCACGAATCGCATAACACTTTTTATTGCCTCCGACACAAATATTTTCGCTGCAATTTTGCAATTTTCCGTTTTAACGAATCACTCGCCGCCAGGTCACGGCCCCCCTTTCGCAATCAGATGTCCGTTTTGACAGCTGACCGTTATGGTAATTTAATTAACCATTAAAATGAGATTATTGTGTAATTTATGCATGTGACAGCACCACTGACAGCTCTTTTAATGAGTCTCCAATTGCGCCCACAACTAATAGCGACCTGCTGCCATGCGGGGTTGGGTAATAGCAATTAACTTTCCCACTCCCGGTCCCATCATCGAGTTGAGCGGGGATTTGTTTGCCTCGGGCTTCACGTGACACTTTTGGCCCCAAGAATGCAATTTCCTGGCCCTAAAGCCACGCTCTCACTTCCCCGCAGACACTTCACAACTTTCGCAAAGCCCGGGCCGAAGTCAGATCTAAACTAAGCTATACTATATATTGATGGATTCACCCGCTGTGCCAGCGCCTGTGTCAGCCTCCTGTTGACCCCGGACCGGGATCCGGATCCGGCTACGGATACGGCTCCGGAAATGTGGCAGCCCAGAGCCCGGACAGCCGGCTTAGCTGGGCGGTAATAGTAATAGGAATTGATTTACCATTTTGTGTGCACGAAAATGTGCAATTTATGTGCCCGAATCCCCAACCATCTGACTCAGCATGGATGATGGCCTGTGAGGATTGGGGACACGGACAGGGACACACGTACCATGCCAAACTATACTGAACTCGATATAGAGACACACATAAATTCCCAGCTAATGCATTTTTCAAGTGGAGTGCATAATTTAGAAGCCAGAGAGTCAGTCAGTTGGTCATTTTGCGGGCTCGTATTTAGCATATCAATGGATATGCCTACTCCTCCACCCGTGCTCCTCCTTTTTGCCATCTCTTGCGCTCTAATTGCGGCATATTCCGGACCCCAAACCGCGTTCATATTTTATTGATTGGCCGGGAGGCAGAGCAACCGCATCATTGCCAGTCATTTGATGTCCGCTGAATAATTTACAACAATTTCCAGCGCGAAACGAGCAACGCCCAATCGCAATTTCCCCCGAATTTCAACTGCAAAATATATGGCAACGGGGAAATGCGGATTTAATGCGAATTTTTGCTCCTCTTGGTTCTTCTGGCCGCGCTGATTGCTGAATCTCTGAATGCGGCAATGAGTTATGTGCCATGGGGATATATGTATGTATCATACATATATAGTACACCGATCGATTCCACTGAAATCCGTATGAATCAATGCATGAGTGCAAATTAAATGCGGCACAAAGGAGTTAGGACATCCGTGGCTGTTATCGATTGCGGGGCTGAAACTTAAAAATTGCATTTACATAATGCAACCGAAATTGACAGTCCCCGAAAGTCGGGGCAGCCACAAGAATTTTCGCTATTCCGAGCCGGGGAAAATGGGGAAAACAATAAAGAAATTGCAAGAAATTGCCGGGGCAGCGAACAAAGGAAGATGAAATAAGCCCGCAACGAAAACAAAGTCGTAAATTCAATTTAAAGCTTGACAGATTGCCACACTGCGGCGAAAAGGCGGTGTTGGGTTGAATGTGGGTCGAAACGTGCTAAGGGCGGTTGGGCGTGGCACCGTGCAGCTAGCTGCAATGGCGGAAAAACAAAAATGGCTTCAGTGTAACAATGCCGCCTTTATCTTTTGCCCAGCAAACCGCGCAAAATATTTTCCAAGAAGCCGGGGAGCATGAATCTCCTCCAGGGTGCCTCCGAATTAGGGTCAAGTTTTGCCGGAAGACTTGCACTTGCTGGGCGCCGCTGGAGGAGCCCAATTAACTGGGCTTTAATAAGCTCAGCCACTTAAACAGTCCGAAATCTTTGCAAAGAGGTTAAACGGCTGGCAAACTTTGGCCAACAACGCGGGCGGTCTTCCGCCCCGGAAAATTCAACGCGGGTTGCACTTGCATATAGAAAACTCAACTTCCCTGCCCTGCTGCTGCTGTTGCATTATGTTACGCTTTCCCGCCAGCTGCTGCTCTGACCCAGTTTAGTGGGGAGGGAGAGTTTCTTTTTTAAATATTATGTTATGCTGGTCGTGGGTCGTGTCACCGGGCCACAGCGGGAACAGCTGTGTGCCAAAAGCCACAATAGGGTCAATCGCCTGGCCCATGCCCGCACCACCAGCACCTCTGTAGCATCCAGAGCAGGCGTAGCCACCAGGGCCACCAATGCCACCGCTACCGCAGCAAACGCAGTTCAATTAAAGCCAACAAACGGAGCGCCACAGAAGCAGGCCTCACGGATTCCTGACCTGCCCAATCAACAGATACGGCCGCAGATCCGCACACACACGTCCAGTCACACACGGGGAAAAACCAGAGAACCAAACAGGATCACTTACATATCCCTTTTGTTGCTATGCCATAATCCTATTAAGAATAGTTTGATCCGGCTTTGTTGTGTGTCTATTATTTATTTATTCAAAATATACAACACAATGTAATGCTGATAAGGGAAATAAAACTACTGCAAGCCACTACAAAATACGGGGAATAGAAAACACTGGCCCACATTTTCCACCTATTTCTTAAATTAGCATACGATATTATATCGTATATTTGTATATCACAAAAACACATTTAAAATGTCCAGTGTATATGGAAAGACGAATAAACACTGATACCCTACAGAATTAATTAATTTTGTTAATAATTTTTTCGCTGTGCACTCACGCAATGCAATCAAAGGCGAGAGCATTAAAGCTGTAAGAGATCCCCGGGCAATGAAGAGTCTCCACGGAATCCGCCAAACGGCGGGAAAACTGGTCGGGAAAACTGGGCGAGCGAGAGCATCGCGAAAGGACGAAAAAGGGAGCAGGCATGCTGCAACCGCGACCAGGAAACGCGCACAAATTGCGTTTTAACGCATGCAAATTGCCTGCGTCCACGTCCAGGACGAGTTTATTGCATTACCGTTGGCCAATGGTGGAAGTGGGTTGAGTGTGCCATGGCCAGTGGCATGGGGGCGTGGTCGAGTCGAGGGGGGGTGCGGCCAGTGGATGCGTTGCCAGTGGATGTGTGTCCCGCAATTGCCACTTCGCACTTGAGCAATTCCGCGTTGGCTTGACTTACTTTATATGGGTGCATTTGTGCGTTGCACTAGGCAATGGCACTACAGTGTGTGGCCTATTTGGATCTATTCTGAAATGAGGACAAATCGATCGCAGTAAAGAGTGGGACCAACTTAAAGGATTTAGTTATTTATGTTAGTTAAATTGGACTATAAGAAAGAATAACCACTTGCGTTGGAGCTTGGTCAGCAACCTTGGTGCTGATTAAGACCTCAGCAAGGTCAGATACAGTTACTGTTTGCCTTAGAACAAGTTCGTTGTGTATTTTTGGAATAAAATACAAATTTATTTGTTAAAATCAAGCAAACCTACCCCAAAATCCACATAGAACCTTCTCTATCTTCAGAGTAATAAACAAATAAAGGAAATGAAGTCTCAGCCAGTGTCAGTATTCATTATTAATTTCCACAGAAACTAATAAATAAAAAGTGGGCATCACTGTGGCGATATTCGTTGGCTGCCAAAAGGCTCGAAGTTTTTTCGATACTATATCTGTTGCTATTGCTCTTTCTGCTGCTGTCGCTTTCATTAAGCCAACTGACAGTCGCGATGGCAGTATCAGCTGCTGCAACAGCAACTCGCAACAACAAACACATAGCTTACACAGCGCACAGGACACCGGATACAGAATACATACAGTGGCCAGGACGCCATTGCAAAACTGTCAAGTCAATGTGGGCGTGAGCGAGGGAGGGTCTGGGAGTTTATTTTTGCTATTTTTCGCAGCTTATTTTCCCCATTTAACCGGCGGCGGCAGCAGCAGCAGCAGCTATTTGTGTTGCTGCAGATGCTGTTAGTGCGTCATAAATTTTATAGACAAGTTAAATATTATGTATACGCACCATTGCACTTAATAACATTTCGGTTCGCCTCACAATGCCCAGCGGGTCGTAGTACGGGGAAGAAGTGCAAAATACACAATTTGCGGGTGTTTTCGTGCCAAATGGGTGTGTGTGCGCTTAAGCTGCGTGCTGCATTGAATTAAATTAAAATAAATCTGCTCGTCTAAGAGCGGAGTATCGCATAACTAAGCAAGGCGAGCGAGTGTGTTGGCATTTTTAGCATCCAATCAGATTTGCATATGTTCTCTCTTTCTCTTAGACATGCATGAAAATCGGTAGAGGAGGCCTTTTCGGTTCACAGGCCAACTGCACAGAATTCTTGTTTATCCGAAAAGCAATTTATGTATTTGCCGCAAAAAGCTTCTATTCCGTCTGATGATTTCGAGCACACGCTCCATGGATTAATCTCGGTATCTGCATCTGTAGTCACATCCCATCAGCTCCATTTGTTGCCATAACAGATGAACTATTGATCATCATTAGAAAGGCACACACAAATCCTGTCCTGTACTTTTTTTTCCCCTGTGCCTCGATACTGTTTGCTTTTTAACATGCCCTTTTCTGCAATGTCCTGAACGCCCCCTGCCTTCCCCGTTTGTGTGAACTGCCATTACGCATACGCCCTGTGAACAACTAAGCCTGCGAGTGTGTGTATGAGTGTGGCATGTGTGTATGCCTCAGTGAGTCCGAATGGGTTGTGTTTGTGTGTTCGGTTGGCAGTGCATGTGTGAATTCTGACAGACGTCAGTTTGCCATGTATGCGCTTTGCATTTTTTATGCATTTAAATAACAAAATTAAACTAGCAACTGTCTCACGTGCAATTTATTGTGCTCCTTTCCTTTTCCAGATAAACAAAAACACGCAGAGCAACAAGAATCTCGGGGAGCACAAGCGCTGGATTCATGATCCGTCGAGTAAGTAAGCCCGGAGAATCACACTCCATTTGCCCGCTAGCTGCGTCCAATTAGGCCCACATAAAAGGTCCAAGGACGTATGGACGGCAGTGTGTTATCGCAGCTGTTAATAAATTAAACTCTAACGCCTGCAGGTGACCTTTGCCGACCGCTGAACTGCAAGAAGCGTGAAATTTGCCTGCTGGAGGACGAGTTCAGTGCCGTGTGCGTGTCGAAGAAGGAGCTGCACAAGAACCGGTAGGTGGTTGATTCGGGGCTGGGTTGGGTCCTGGCAAATTCCATCCTGATGGCTGTTGTTAAGCCTGATGAGCCAATTAAATTGAAACTTTTGCGGTATATGCCGCCGACGGCACTCTAAACTAACACCGCTCTTGTGGCGAACCATCATTTCAGCGATGAGATAATCAGTAAGGCCAAGTACTTGGAGGAGGAGGCCAAGCGGCGTGTCAACCAGCAGGACAGCCAGGACAGCCAGGATGCGGAGGACATCAACAACGACGACGAGGATAACAGCAGCGATAGCAGCCTCATCGGTGGCAGCAACACCAGTCCCGACAACAGCCCCGTCCAGCTCAGTGTCCAGGGCAATGAGGAGACCGACGACGAAGATAAGAGTCTCAGCTTGGGCGATGAGGACGAGTCCAAGGAGGACGATGTCTTCTATGAGAACAACATTGCCGCCAGCGATAAGCAGCAGCCTCAACAACAACAACAGCAACAGCACCAGCAGCAGCAGCAACAGCAGCAGAAATCCCAGCCACCAGCAGTACCCTCTGCCATCCAGCAGGATGACGACGAGGAGTTGGAGTGAGTACACTGAAATTTGTCAAGAATTCGGTATTATTTCATTTTAAAGTTGGTTGGTTATGTATGATGGACGAACCATATAATACCCAACAGAATCGAACGCCAAACAAATGACAAATCTAAGATAATATAGTATGTAAGACAATAGTATTGTAAATCCCCAAACAACTTACTAGAAAATATCCATACTCCTTACTAAGATGTAATGTTCTTTTATTTTGTATGGTTCCATATTATCCTTGATTCTTATTTTATTCCTGTAAAAATTTCTCTCAGTTTAGCGTTCAAGTGCTTAACTTCCAGGCGGAAGGAACTTTTTGCGTTTGCCTTTGAATGGGATTTTACATTTCATTAAGCAAATTCGCGTACACAAAAAGGGTTGATGCGAATGGGAGTCGGAGTGGGTCACCTTTGACATCAGCCCCGGCCACGATCCGAATTACCCTCTGATTTCCACGGCCGCCATGCTAATAACAAATTGTTTTATCGTGTATAAAAATTCCGCAATAAATTTACAGTGGTACAATTTTTAGCACGCAGACTTTAGGCGACGGCGGTCCCTGGCCTGTTTTTGCCACTGCCTTTGTTACAGCCTTTTGGCCGTTATCGTTGTTGGCTTTGCTGGCTTTCGGGCGTTCTGGCTTTTGGCCGGTGCTGGCATACTTCTGCCTGAATGGCTGAATGGTTGACTGGTTGACTGCTTGAACGGGCCGCAACGACAGCTTTACGGCCTTTACCCTTTGACGCGTGCCGTCGTCGAATTCTTTGACTTGTTCCGTGTTATCGCTTTGACCCTAACCCAAATTGTGGACTCGCACGCGAGCAGCGCCTCGAAGAACGGGCCCCGCAAAGGACGCCTGCCAGGAGCAGGCCAGGATCAGGTGTGGCAGGCGACAGGGCCCGGAAAATGAAGTCAAAGTCGAGTCGAGTCGGTGTCAAGGCCCGATTGGCCTGGCTTTCCACGGGCAAAGGGTTTGCGATTGTTCCCCCGCGGCGATAGGAAGTTGTTCGCAACGTTCGATTTCCGTTGTTACATTTTTTGGCCTAAATTGGTATGCTGATAAGGGCGATGTATGTACATAAATTTCAATAGCCTTTTTCTAGAAATTATCGATTAGTTAAAGGTTAAGTTTCTGCCCCAACTGGAAAATATTCAACTGAATTCCGGACTCAACTTGAAGTTTCTGATAAAATTAACCCATACCTTAAATAAGCACAGTAATTGTCTCCAAACATTTCCAATTTATTCTGTCAAACGTGTATCCTTTTGCCCCACTTTAGAATCCTTTGAAATTCAGTACCCACGAAGTGTGTCTACAAAAAAAAAAAAATACAAAAAACAAACTCAGATTCCTGTTTATTTTCTCCCTGTTATCAGTTGGTCTTTTGTTTGAACAAAGTTTAATTTCATGCTCGCTGCTTGACACTCGCCGGGCGGCAAGAGAAAAGTGGGGACAACACAGCCAAGAAAGTTTTCGGTTTTGATCCTTTGACGTAATTTCTAGAATGAAAAATTAATTTCGGGAATTCTTGTGCAAATAAATGTCGTAAAAATTTTGCCAAATACTCCGAAGAGTTTCAGGCTGCCTGCGCGTCTTGTTTTTGTTGTTTATGTGTCCTGTGTCCTGGGGGCGTTTGTAATTGAATTAAAATCCACTTGGCAAACAACACACACCTCCTCCTGCTGAACACCCACCGCAAAAGTGAGCGACTGTGCGCGGGTGTTCGGGTGTAAAAATCAATCTATAGGCAAATCACGCGCCCCGACCATGACGCCCCATGAGGGGATTCGCTCAGCTCCCAGCGATGACATTAACAATGGCTTTTGACATATATTTTTTCCTCTGCTTTTGTGTTTACGAATTTTCCTTTTCAATTTTCCTTTCACCGAAAATCCCCGCCGCCGACGTTCCAGCATTTGTGTATCTATGTCAATGGCATGAAATATGAATGTGTCACGCCGTGCCTCGGGCAAAATCAATAGTTTGAGCCGGCAGTTGCCACTCATCATGGCATCGTGGCACCATGGCATCATGGCATCATGGCTGCAGGAGCTGCTCCAGTTCTCGTCTTTCCAAGTCAAACAAAGGACCGCCACGGCGAAGGGGTCACTGGGAGGAGGCACTTCTAATAGACCACTTCCCAAAGACCCAAAGAGGGAACACACACACACAGCTGGAGAGCGGGATCGAGCCATAACTCATGTGTGCGGCGAGCATTGTTTGTTGCAACAATATGCCAGCAGCGCACAGTGGGTGCAAATTGTGTTTTCATATTACTCTTCGGAATGGGAAATTGATGATGTTGTGTTCTGAAGAAGCTGAAGAAGCAAGGGGTTAATATTTTTCATTTAATGTTTTTAGAAGTTTAAAGAAAGCATTCAAATAAAAGAAGATATAGAAAATAGCATAAGAAAATATATATTTTGGTTAAATATAAACAGAGCGCGATGTAGGGCCTAAGCGGCATTTGGAGATTTCATGGAGACATTGCTCGGATGGGGTACATAGTTCAGATCTCACCTCAACCTGCCACAACTCAGCATTTCTTGTGTGTGTGGGTGTGTGTGTGTGTATGCGATGTGCCATGTGCGATGCCTGTCTCCGGCAGTTATTCGAGACCACAGAGCTGTTTTGTGTTCTATGCACATGAAGCTGTCGGCCTCAGCAGCAGCTCATGGGGCAGAGGCAGGAGACGGAACGGGAGTCGGAAGGAATCCCCCAATCTCGACCGACCGCCCCCCGGGGATTGGGTTGCAAAATTGAAAGCAAATATTTGAGTAAAAATTTACACATTTTTCACAGAGACAAGCAGCCGGCATGTGGGCAGCGCCAGTTGATGGGCAATTTGCTCAAAGCAACCGCAGATGCTGCTGCTGCGCAGGCCATTCAAGATTGCTTTGCCCTGTCATTGGCTGTGGCCGAAATGTCGGTCCCGAATTAACAGGCTCATTCGTCTCACTATTTACTTGGCCCTAAGAATTTCATTAAATTTGTATAAACAATCGGGCGGAGGGGGAAGCAAACAAAGCGGAAGCGGAAGCGCTGGCAAAGGCGAAGGCGGAGCCGGAAGCGTGCAAAAGAACATGCGAGAGAATTTTTAATTAAAAGCGAGAAGTGAGGAGGAGAGCAGCTACATATGCACATACTATATGTTTACATTGGTTTTTTTTGGCCATCCAGTACGTTTACATTGGCTCCGCAAACGGAATTGGTCAGTTTAAATCGTTGGCATAACCGAATCCCTTTGACAAATCCCACAATTCTTTTGTTTTATTCAATTTCTTGTTATTTTCCACTTCACTTACTAATGGAATACCCGGGGTTTGTTCAACATTTATTTTGGCCAGAGAGAGCAAACAAATGGCTTAGCAACGACATAAAGGCCAGGAATAAATAGAACGGAGTTTAAACGTGTTAAGCCCCAAGCGAGCTCAGCTTGAAAAACTGGGAAACACTGGAATCACTGGCAAATTTTCAATTAATATTTTCCACAAATAAAAAAAAACAGATGTCCAATAAAAGCCTCTAATTATGGCTGCTGAATTGGGGCAATTAGGCAAATTGCTTTACATTCGAGATACACCCCGAATAAATGTGCAAATTTCGTTCGAGACTCGTGCAAAAAATGCCTCCTCTCGTACATATATTTGTGAATAAAATTATGGAATAGGCCGGACGGTGGCTGGTGGTGTGAACCCGTGGCTGCCCAATTAAAGCGACACCAAAAGCGACTTTTTTTAATCGAACGAACAGTAGCGGCGGCAATTAATTGAAATAATCTTTTTTGTTGGTTTTAAATGCGAGCAAAAGCAAAAAAAAGGTCACAGTGAGATGATTGAAGGGTGTGATTTTCTTTTAAAATAAATGCCAAAGGCTGAGGCTGATTGATTGACAGAGGGATTAAGACGAGTCTCCGTTTGAGTGTAATTAAAATGGGCTAAAGTGTTGCTCTCAAAATTAATTGGGTTTACCCGGGGACCTCTGTCTCGAGCTCAGCGCAAAATGTAGTCACATGAGCAAGACAAATTTATGCGAATGGCCAACGGCCTCTTGTAGGCAGTTTAAATATTTGCTCAAATTATTAAATAAAGTTTCAGAGTCTCAATTCTGGTTCCTCGGTCCCCTGGCCAATCTCATGGCTCGACTGTTTGCCCGGGCGTGCGTGCAGCGCATATTAAATAAATATTTAAATAAATGTATAAGCAGAGAGCTCCGCTCACCTGCCCAGAAAGTGAAAGAGGGATGGAGCGGGCGTGGTGTTGGGGACATGTGGACAGAGATAAGGTGGAACGGACGCGCAGACTTCATTTGCATAAAAATTAATTTTGCATGTCATCTATTTGTTGCCGTTGCGCCCCCTGAGTTTACTCTTCTGATTTCTCCTAACTTCCAACTTTCACCCCACTCTCTTGTAGCAACTGCAAGCCGTGTCCTGTGGCCAAGCCGACGTTCCTATGCGGCGCCGACAACAGGACCTACTCATCACTATGCAGATTGGATTATCACAATTGCATACATTCGACGTCCATACGGATCGCCTGCAAAGGATTCTGTCCCTGCAAGGGTAAGTCTCAGTCAACCTCCATTCTTTCCACTTCCACAACAAACGAGAAACGAACAAATACAGCCGACGGTGCTGGGCCCAAACCAGAATCAAATTCTTCGCCAGCATAATGAGCTCCTCCGGCCAGACCCAGACCCAGACCCAGCTCCCAGCTCCCAGTTCCAGTTCCAGTTACAGCCTGGCAATCTGCCAGGACTTGGGACTACAAAATAAATTGCATGCATATATTTCGTGGCAGGCTTGCTTGGTGGCCGCCCATGGAAGTATGCTAGAAAAAGCTGGCTGACTGGTTAGGTGGCTAGCTAGCTGGCAGCGATTTCCTAGACTGCCGGCAATTAAAAATTCCAATTACCAAACAAAGGCTTTAGCTTTAAATATTTTTTCGCCGGTCCCCCAAAACACTTGTTAAATATTTAATAGGCCGGCGAACAAGTAGCCGCCGCCATTGTTCCCGCAGCTACCCAGCATCGAGCGGCGGCCACGTTAATTTTCAATTTTGCACAGCTCAGAGAGCAGCCAGTGCCGGATACTAAAAACAAAAACAAAATAAAGCAAACAAAAAAAAAACAGCCATAAAATGTATGGGGGATGCCTCACTGAGTCGGACAGCAAAAAGTTGGTCTGGCCAAGCGATTTTACCAACGCCATTTTGCCATTCTGGCACTTTTTCCACCGATATTTTTACAGAGGCTGTCGATGGCAAGCGACTGCAGCGCATTGCCGGCTACAACAAGTACAACAAGAAGATCAGCCAGGACATCCAGCAGCAGCAACAGCAGCAGCAGCAGGCCTACAAGGATAGCAGCAACAACAACATCATGATGAGTAGCGGCAACATTATGGGGGGCAATAACAACGACTTTAATACGATCATGAATGTAAGTTAATAGCCCATCGCTTGAGGCTGCGAATCTAATACGGTTCTCTCTGTGCCCGCAGGACAAGGAGGACAACAACAGACACTACAATCACATCAATGCCCAGTATACATTCACGCCCGAGGATGTCAAGTACGACAACCAGCACTACAAGTACCTCAAGTACACGGCCTACAAGAAGGTGAGTGAGTGAGTCGATATCCTTAAGCATGCTCTAACATCCCCCTAATTGGCAGGACTCCAAGTACCAGGAGGACAAGCACAAGATGCGCAACTACAACGAGGTGGTGGAGAAGCAGCAGCAGAAGTTCACCAAGAACAACAACTTGAATGGTAAGCCATTTCGGATATTATTAAATAGAATACCTAAAAATGTTCCTTGCTCCACAGGCTACCCCTCGAAGTCACCGGAGTGCAAGCCGCAGCAGCTGACCGCCATTGGAAACCGCCTGCTGGACTGGTTCTCGGTGATCATGGCCGATAGCAAGAAGCGTCGCCAACACAGCCAGAAGTCGCGGGCCCACTTCCCGCCCGCCTGCAAAACGGAGGCCAAGTGGATGTTCGGCCATCTGGATCTGAACAATGACGGCCAGCTGTCGCTGCAGGAGATGTACGACCTAGAGCATGACCAGAACGAGCGCTGCATCAAGCCGTTCATTGACACCTGCGACCTGGACACGGACAGTGCGATCAATACGCGCGAATGGTGCCGCTGCTTCGAGAAGACTGACCGTCCGTGTGCCGCTGTACGCCGGAGAATTGCCGGCGACTTTGCAGGTGAGATAGGTACAGGTGGACATTTCTCTGGCTACATAACACTAATACTTCTATGTTCTCTCTATATCCGTATGAGTTGTGCGGGCTCCTGGGCCCAATTTATTCCCATTATTCCCCAACAACAACAAGACTACAACAGAATAGAACTAATACAAAAAATTATATATATATAACTAAAGAAAAAAACCAAACCGAAACAAGAGAAAAAAAAGCAACACAAATTATTAAAAAAAAAGACTACAAAGAGTTAAGCGAGAAGCGTAATTTGGTTTCAGTTGGTTTCATTACTTTCATTGTCGCTCTCTCTCTCTCTCTCTCTGTCTCTACTCCCGTCTCTGTCTTCGCTATGCGCCATCTCTTTCGGCCCGCTTAGTTATTGTTTGTCTGACACTCTTTGCTCCCCACTTTTACACGCGTTGGAACCTTTTTCAAACTATAATTAAGCGCCTGACAGCTAAATAGAAACCCTGACACACTTCCCAAAAGCAGTGCTGCCAATTCGTCCTTTTTGAGGGCAAAATTGTCCTTTATTTAACAAAGAAAATATAAGAGTAACATTTCCATCGAGGGCATTTCGGTAAATAATCCTTTAATTGTTCATAAAAGTTAATAAGTCGAGTAGAAAATCTATTTATGGAAGCCTTCTTATTTTGATTTGTAAAAAAGGCATTTATAATCGTATGATATATTATCTTTTTATTATCCCTATTTATTGTAATAATATAAATAAGAAAAA